>PVJX010019712.1:0-34461 GCA_004027295.1 Dolichotis patagonum | reverse complement strand
AAAAAAAAAAAAAAAAAAAAAAAGCAAAAAACAAAAAACCCAAACCCTTATACTCCTAGGGTCATCAACCTTCATACCGTCAATCTTCCTGAACTCCAATACAGCGCCCCCTTTCAGCAGGAAGTAGTAAGAAATGGTCTTTGCCTTTTTCCTAACAAAGATGGGAAGGAAAGGTTCTTGTCCTAGAATAAATTACTGTACAATTATGGCAGTAGTCTAATGTGGCGAAAGGCCAAAGTGGGAATGATTACCACTTCCTGCTTCTTCCTCTGCCCTAATTACAACTTCCCTTCCTGTGTGGATGCATAAGAGAATTCCAATCGGTTCCCTGTGCGTCATCAGTGCCCGCCCTAAGCTCCACCCCCGTCAAAGGTTACATATGTCCCATACCCCCCATATTCCAGTCAAAGGAGACAGCCCAGCCACTATGGGTTGTGTGCTTCTTCCTACATCCTCACTCAATAAACTTGTTCCCTTTGTTAAAAAAAAAAAAAAAGAATTAGGCTGGTATAAAAAGTTAAGAAGCATTTAATGACTTTTACTAGTCTTTGTGCCTTTACCCTAGATTGGAAAAGGAAAAATCTGTTACATAGTTAGACATTTTTCCCATATCCAATTCTGAAACATTTGAGAGCAAACAATGTGTGTGTGTGCATATATATGTATATATACACTCTATATATATGTATTCATATTCTATATCTATATCTATATCTATATCTGTATCTATATCTATATCTATCTATATACACTCTACATAGCCAAGGCTGGCCTCAAACTTGCAATGATCTTCCTACCTTATCCTCCCTAGTACTGGGATTACAGGCATGCACCACTATGCCAAGTAAAATACTTTTTAATCTACAAATTTTGTTTTGGTTATGAGCATGATGACTTTTTTACAACCATGAGCAATAGGGGCTGGGTATGTAGAGTGGCAGAGTGTATGCTTACCACACATGACACTTTGGGTTCAGTCACAGCACCAAAACAAAACAAAAACAAACATAGGAAAAAAAAATACTACTTGATACCATACTCTTAAGTGAAATAAATCGGACACACCTGTGAACATTGCATTGTTTCTCTGGTATGAGAAACCAACAGTGTAAATAGGACTAAAATGTATAATAGGTATTGTGAAATAGGAAGAGAATGTTCAAATGGGGAAGTGAACAACAGAGGGGGGAAAGGAAAGAAGAAAAAAAATTTTTAAAAAAATAAGAAAAGATGCCGGGCATGGTGGTGCACTCCTGTAATCCCAGCACTTGAGAGGCTGCGGCAGGCAGATCGTTGCAAGTTCAAGACCAGCCTGGGCTACAAAGTGAGCCCAAGGCCAGCCTGAACCACATATCGAGAACCTGTCTCAAAAAGCCCCCCCCCCAAAAAAAAGAAAGAGAGAAAAGGAAAACAAAAAACAAAACAAGGAAACAAAGCTTTTATAAATGGGGAGAGGAGCAGGGTTGAAGGGAGGGTAGGGGAATGAGAAAAATGAGAAAAAAACAAGTTATACCATGTACAGGTACAAATGATAATCAAATTCTCTATGATGAATGTGATCATTATGTATATTTAAAATGTACCAATAAAATCTGATTGAGGAAAAAAAACCATGAGCATCAATGTAAAGCTTGTGACCAGTACTTATTATTATTATTATTATTATTATTATTATTATTATTTTTTGGTACTGGGGATCAAACTCATGACCTTACACTCACCAGGCACATGCTTACACTACTGAGCTAAATCACTGGCCCTGACCAGTAATTATTTAGGAATCCATTCCAAAAGATGTAAAGAGTAGCTGAGGTAAGTAAGCCCTAAAGGTAACTGAGCCAGAAGAAACAACAGCTGAAAAAAAATGCTGGCATAATACTTGATATATACAACTAGAGCCAAGAAACAGAATGTCACTGTGAATACTCACAGGATGACAGAAAAGAAACCAAAACATGAGTCTGGAGCAGGGACTACAGTAATATCAGGGTTAAGACTCTATAATAGAGATTGAGTCTTTTGACCATGCTCTCCATTTTCTACCTTGTTTTTACAATACAGTCTCCACTCAGGGGCAACAATGATTTGTCCCTGTGTCAGCTCACAACACCACTCTACTCAAACCTCTTTCAGACTTCCTATTCACTCCAGACTCAACTGCTATACTGTCTACAGGACCTACCTACTACCATGTCTGGGTGCCCAGCCACTGAGGGCTCATTCCCTACCACACCTACTGCTCTGCTTCAGTAACCCAACTTTTTATTTTTATATTGAACATGACCTGATATTCTACTTTAAGGCTTTTGTTGTGTCTAAAAGAGTACAACTTTCTAGCAGTCCAATGGTTTTCTGGTATATTTCAGGGCTCTACTCACATGCAACATAACAACAGGGCTTCTGTTGATGGCACAACCTTGCATCGAACTATACTTAATCTTCTTACTGTGCTTTATTTTCATTTATAACCTCTGTCACCACCTAATGTTCTGTACCTTTGTTTTTAAATTTACTTACCAGCTTCTCAACTTCTGCTCCGACGTTAGTATTTATGAGAGCACAGGGTCTGCTTTCTTCACAACTCTAACCCTAACATCTAGAAGCATCCTAGCACATTAATATTCAATCAATTTTTATGGAATGACTGTGATTAAATGAAAAAGCATAAACACCTACCCAAAATACATGTCATAGGGCAAGTTTCTTCCAGATTACTCAGAAACACTTCTTTTTTATAGAACATTTTTGTGGGCTCATGTTCTGTCTCTTCTGGATGAATGAAGATGGGGCCATAAAAATATGCAGCTCCATCTCGGACCCATACTTTTTCAATTCTTAGGGAGGAAAATGGAGAGATAATGTTACAATAATATCATTTTTGAAGGACTAATCTAATGAAAATTCTCTTAACTATAATAATATATACCATTTAGAGGAGTTTCACTGGGTGTTTTGATAATGAGACAATTTTATTTGTTTCTCTCTTTTTCAAGCACATGAGAAGATACTTGGCAAAAGAGAAGAACATATGGCAACTCACCTGAGAAAAAAAAATTTTTATCATGGCATCAAAGCACGTAACTTAACAGTGTTTCTGACTCTCAGGTTTGTGAAACCAAGACTTGTAAAACCAATAAAAACACAAATTTTCAATATGAGCTGGGCACAGTGGTGCACATCTGTAATCCCAGCACTCTGGAGGCTGAGGCATGAGAATCACGAGTTTAAGGCCAGCCTTGGCTATATAGTGAGTTTGAAGCTAGCCTAGACTACACAGCAAGACCCTCTCTCAAAAACACTTTAGTATGTAGGGTAAGATCACATAACTGGAAGACAGGCCTTTAACAAAGGAAAGGTTTGTAATCTTTTTTGCAGTGCAAGGTCTAAAGCCCCTCATCTCCTGAGAGTTTGATGGCAGTCAGAGACTATCTCCCTACGAACAAAAAAATTAACATCTGGCTGCTATGTGCCAGATACTATACTATTTCTCACTACCAATGCATAAAGTTAATGTTATTGTCCCATATTTTCCTGATTCCTGACATGAAATAATATCTTTATCTCACTTAATAGTAACTTCAGGGTCAGGGATTTAGCTTAGTGGTGTAAGCACCTGCCTGGCAAGTGTGAGGTTGTGAGTTCGATCCTTGGTACCAAAAAAAAAAAAAAAAGTAACTTCAACCTTTCAATTCTTCTGGCCCACAAACAGGAGTCATTTTTTACTGCCCTCAGACCCCACATCTCATTTATTAGGACACTATGAACATGATCTTCCAAATAGTAGCCTTTGTTGTCATGTGGTCTGAGCAACCATCACTCATGCCTTGATTACAGTAATAGCTTTTTAGCAGATCTTCTTCCTTCTATCCATGATCCTTTACAGTCTACTCTCAACAATAATAAGGCAGAGCAATTCTATTAACACCTACATCAAATGTCACTTCTGTACTTGAAACAACCCAAAGACACCATTTAATTTTGCAAAAGCCTAAGTACCCACATGATCTGTATACTACCCTCTGTCTTTAACTCCTATTTACCTCACACATGCCTCTGCTAGTAAAACACTGCTGGACTAAACAGGCTGGCATACTTCCTTCTCAGATCTCTGCACTGAGTATTTACTCTGCCTGCAATACTTTTTCTATGGATATTCACAATTCTTACTCTCTCAGTTTAAGTGTGATCTTAATTGTTCAGTGGGCTATGTAATATAGACTATTCTCCTTACTCCTACCAGGCCCTGACTCCTTTACCCTGCTCTACTTCTTCAACAGCATGTATCATGAAGTAACAGATTGTAACTTTACTTACTCAATGTTTGTTTGCCTTCCATAGAACAAAGCTCCACAGTATTAAGAATATTTGTCTGTTTTATTCACTAACATATCATCAGAGCCTAGCAAATAGTAGATATTATAAAGGTTTACTGAAGTAGAACAACTCTGATAAGAAAATAAACCCAGAGAGGCAAATCATTTGCCTAAGGATATGCCACTAGCAGAGCTGGGAATATAATCAAGATCTTCTGGAACCAACTACTGTTACTTTATTGTATGTTTGTTTTTTCACAGTGCTGTGGGTAACACTTAGGGCCTCTTTGATTTGCTAGAAAAGTACTTTACAGTAAGCTGCATCATCAGCTCCCAAATGCTGCTCTAAATCACTATTTTCTACAGTCCAATCCAGTACCTGACCCCTTCACTGATGTTTCTTTCCCCAGTACTGGGGAATGAACCCAGGGCTTTGCACTGAGCTATATATCCTCAGTCATTTTTTAAGTTTTTATTTTCATTAAGGTCTCACTAAGTTGCTGAACTGCCCAGGCCATGTTTGAATTTACAACTTCTTGCCTCAGCCAGAGCCATGAGATTACATGAGTATGCCACCACTCTTGACTTGTAATCCAACCATACTTCTATCCTTTCATCAATTTACTTGCTCATTAAATATATGAGCCTCTACCATGTTTCATGCACTATGATTTGAGCAGGGTATACAAAGTTCAACAAAAAGAGCTACTTTCAGGGCATGTAGAAAAGCCAGGGATGGAAACTTGATGATATAAGAAATACCAATATATGGTATGTACTCTAAGGAGAAGGAAACGCATGGTTCTCTGGGAGTAGAGACCTAACCCACTCCACAGGGTAAGGAAAGATTTCTTCTAGGAAGTGCCATTTCAAATTTAAGCTAAGGAGTTTACAATACAAAATGGGAAGGGAGATTTCAGAGCTGAGAATTTTGTCAATGGTAAGAGAAGAAAAAACCAAGAGCCAGTAAATAAATTTATTTTTTGTTTAGGTTTTTAATTTTCTAGACAGGATCTTGCTGTGAAGTTTAGGCTGGCCTTGAACTCATGGCAATCTGAGTGCTGGGATTTACAGGCATTGCCACTACATCTGACAAATGGATGAATGTAAACAAAGTGGTTAGAAGGAAGTATGGTTTGAGAGGAAGCTGGAGAATTTGCCAGAAGAGGCAAATTCTTAGTATCTTAGTATCCTAAGTCTTAGTACCCTAGTGTCTTAGTATTCTAAGAGATGAATGTTTACTGGCTCCAAATCTCAGACCAATTTTATCTTCCCTACTTCAGGGACAACTCACCTGCCAACACGAGGACGCACCAGACCATGGGACTTGATGAAGACACAGTCTCCAACTTTTAGCCACATGTCATTGTAACGGAGCTGCTCAAAGTAGTGACAACCTGGCTCTCCATTCGACATTTCCACAGGGACATCTTCTTTATCCTATGGTAAAAGAAATGGTGGAAGAAAGACAGTTAACAATCAAGGATCAGACAGAGAAAAAAAAGCAGAATTGTCCTTCACATTAATTTAAAAGAAAAGTCTACCATAAATGGAATTCAGAAAGTCAGGAAACCAAACAATCAGATTAAAATCACAATGCCTTGTGCTTGCTTCAGCAGCACATATACTAAAAGCAAACTGCCTTACCAAACACTGTATTTATTTTAAATTTCTAGATATTTTTCATAAAATAATGTTACTCATAATATGCTTTTATCAACTCCCTATCCTTCCTTCCCATTCCTATGGCTTTTAGGAAAAAATGCTGGAGACAACATTATCATTCAGAAGCAGACAAGTTCACACATTGTTATGGAGTATAAGAAGTAAATTTTACCAAGTTTTTCCCTTTACTGTATTTATTGAGCTTCCTAATTCCTTCCTTCCATCCATCCTTCCATCTGGTTATCTGGTTGGCTTTTTGGGACAGGGTCTCACTGTGTAGCCTAGACTAGCTTTGAACTCTCCATGTTCCGCTTCAGCCTCTCAAGTTCAGGAATTATAGGCATGTACCACCAACCCTGACTTTTTTTTTCCTTCTTTTTGAGACAGGATCTTGCTGTGCAGTTCTGGCTGGTCTTGAGCTCACTTTGTAGCCCAGGCTGGTCTTAAACTTGCAATGATCCTCCTGCTTCAGCCTCCTGAGTGTTAGGATTACAGGCATGGACCAACACACCCAACTTCTCTTGTTTTTAAATCTCTTTATAAACTCAGTCCAGTCAATGTCTTTGAGTAGCAAAGTTCATTTACTGCCCACTCTGGAAAGCAATATAGTAGTTCTTTTTGATCCCTCCAGGAACCTGAAATTAAACAACTTGTTTCTCAACCTTTGTAATCTACTCCTGTGAGTGACATGAAAAAGAATTTTTCTCCCCTTTTCCATCTCTCTAGCTTTAATCACTGATTACATCTAGTGAAATGAGAAGTCAGGTAATCCTCTGGGTCAGGGGAGCCAATCATCAGCACAAAAAAATGAAAGTGAAGACTTGCTGCTTATACCACAAAGCACCTAGTAAACTCATTTCCAGACCAAGTAGAAAGGAGGCAAGCGATAAATTTCAGGAGGCAGATCAGAGTAATGTGTTGTAGCTTGGCATAACTGACACTATCTTAAGCCCTGTATTTAACTAATGCCCGGTCCCATGAGAAAAGCAGAAAAAGCTGTGCCTACAGGAGAAAAATTAACCTGCTTAACAAAAGAAGCAGGACACAGGTGTCAACTGAAAATTAATGAAAGATTCGAGCTAAATTGTTTCAAACAAGATGTCTTTTGTGATTCTCTCTTTTAAAAACTCTGTAACTTTCCAGTTTGGTGCCACTTGTTTGGACCTCTGAACCAGAGGGTGGGGGTGTGGGGGTGTCTGTATATGAGTGGTCTTGAGCTCAATTAATTAAGTTCCAGATTTATCAATTTGGGGGCTTGGATTCCTATATTGTTGTTCACGAACCCACCTCATAATGGACTGAGGTAACCTCTGACTGGAAGCCACTCCTCTCCAAGCCTTCTCCACATCCCTTGGAAGGCACGTGAGAATAGGCAGAATGTGAGAGGTGCAGAAGCTGTGAAGTGCCCACACTGCCCAGACAGAGTGAGAGGAAGGTAGGTCCATGTCAGAAGCTTCCTACCCTCCGGACTCCTCTGACTATCTACTCCCACGGAGGAACTCTGGCTTTTGTTCACTCATCCCTGGGGAATGTGGCTCCCCTATTTATAGACAAGAAAGGGAGCAGGAAGAGAGTTAAGCTAGGTACTCGGTGCTCCCTCTCACTGTCCACTATACCCTCATTTCATAACATTACCAATCAATAGGTTCTGTATTTTTATTATCTTGATTTATTCCAACCTGGAAATAGCCTCTGTGACATAAACACGTACTCTGCTTTTGAATAAATTTCTGAATTTATCACCTACTATCTGATGTGAAATTAGGCAAGATATTTAACTTCCATGTCTTAGTTTTCTCATCTGTTATATGAGGATGAACTAGGAGTATTGGCATATGCCTGGAATTCTAGTATTTGGAAGGCTTAGGTAAGGAGGACTGCCACAAATTTGAGGCCAGCCTGGGTTACACAGTGAATTCAAAGTCAGTCTGAAGTATACAGCAACAACTTGTCTCAAGAAAAAATGATGAGGATGATAATGTGGCCATGATATGGGGTTTCAGAAAGCTTAAATGACAGATATAATGTATGCTGAACTATTAACTACATAGAACTATTAATATAATGAAATATAAGACTTCCTTAACTTCAACAATCCTTGCATTTCTTTAATGAACTTTTCTTTTTTGGTCATGTGTTCTAAAATAAGTAATTTTATTTCTCTTATAAATACACCTTTGCAAAAGAGGCATGGTGGCACATGCTTGTAATCCCAGCACTTGTGAGGCTGAGGCAGGAGGACTGCTGTGAGTTCAAGCCCAGCTTGAGCTACACAGTGAGTTTAAAAAGCCAACCAAAATTACATAGCAAGACCCTGTCTCAAAAAATAAAATAAAATAAATAAATACATCTTTCCACTCAAGTAATTTTCATATCAATATTTGTGAGCCTGAGCTCTAGCTTTTATTTTGCCAGGCTGTGAAATCCATATTATCTGTTTTTTTATAAGATCAACTGAGAAATTTTCTTTGTCCTCTATGGCCTGAGATAGTTTATTTGCAGGTTCCTCAAAGAGCTAAAAGAAATCACCCATAGTTGCTTAATACTGTATTCTTTGAGGGTAGTTCTTTGACAATTTTAAAATTTTTTCATGTTGTCCACTTATGTGCTATATCTCTTCTTCATTTTGGTAATTTTGTAATATCCTAGAAAATTATTCTTTTAAGTTTTAGAATTAACAAAAATATATTCTCTTGGAATTTCTTCCACTTTTCTATATCTGAACTTAACTCTGCCATCCCTTTCCCCTCTCTATTAAGATAGCTGTAGTTCATCTTATTGCACTTCTCTTATGATCAGCTCTTGGATTCACTTTTATTTTTATGTACACTTACTTTTGCTGTGCTAGGAATTGAATCAGTGTCTTGAGCAGGCCAGGTAAATGCTTTACTACTGACCCACGTCCTCAGTTCTGGGATTTACTTTTAAATTCTATTGTACTGTATTCTATGCGTTATTATTATTTTTCTTTTTCCTTGCCTTCTAGTTTCTTCTCTGTGGCTAAAATTATTTATTTTATATACTTATTTTATTCATTTTATATTTCATATTTTATTTTATATTGCTGATATTTTCCCGAGTTTCGCTTGTTTTCTGGATAGATATTTGCAGGTGTAAAATTTTTTTCTGTGTGCTATTATCTACATACCTTTTCCAAGTTAAAACTGTCTTCAGCTCGACTGTCCTCTGAGTTGTCTGTATTCTTCTCATCATCCCCTTTATCTGCATTTGCAAATACAGATGCCACTCGGACTACAGGCAGGGGCACATCTCGAGGAACAAACCTAACTGAGCTAATGGGCATGGTCCACAGTTTAATTTTCTTAAAAGATTTGGTTTTGGCCGAATAACGTGATTCACAAACAAAAACATCCTCATCTCGAAAGTTTTCTGGGCATAATTTGAAGTATTCCTGGGGGGAAAAGAACAAAACCAGTCAGGTAAATTTTCTAAAAATCAACCAATCCCCACGCCCCTGGAAAAGCAAATGCCAACCAATCAACCAAAGGTTAAACTGTTAGGACTTTCTGGCAATAAACAGTAAATGGTGAGGTCCAGGATATTACTACAGATAAGACTTATTAAATATATACCTTTTAACTTATAAATATGAACAACATTTCGCTCACCAACTGACCTTTGAAAATATTAGTATGTCATACAGTTATAATCTTCCTTAAAGCTTTA
Organism: Dolichotis patagonum; assembly: GCA_004027295.1. Lineage (NCBI taxonomy): Eukaryota > Metazoa > Chordata > Mammalia > Rodentia > Caviidae > Dolichotis > Dolichotis patagonum. The sequence goes on along the minus strand of PVJX010019712.1, from coordinate 24,796 downwards.
GACAGGGCTTATGTGCCTATATTAGACAGATAAACAAAACATACACCTTATCATAACCAAGTTAACAATTTAACACGTTCCCATCACCTTGAACCAGTGGTGATACATACATGACTCTTCCACTGAGTGGCTTGAGTCACCAATGATACATGCATGACTGTTTGATAGGGCAGCTTGAACCACTGGATGTACAACCAGATCTAATCACTTTTTATCACTCTTTTTACTAATAACATTAAACCAGAGCTACCCAGCAGAGATATAGGAATTAAATCAGAAAGGCCTGGCAACAAGACATATAAATTATAGCTCAATTATGAACATGTAAAAATCTTTCAGAAAACATTCTTAAAAATCAGCTTGGCTTGGGGGCCTAGGATAAAAAGCTGTAGCACAGTGCCTGCAAGCACGAAGTCCTGAGTTCAATTTTCAGTGGTAGTATATGCCTGTATAACTGTGTATAAATTTGGGAAGAAATTAACCTGAATATGGTTTTATACACAGTTATACAGGCATATACTACCACTGAAAATGGTAGTATATGCCTGGAGTTCTAGCATTCTGGGAAGATGAGGCAGGAGGACTGCAAGTTTAAGCCCAGCCTGGAGAACTGCTGGGGACTGATTAGACCCCTGGATACGTGGTGGTAGGGGTAGGGGGTAGGGAATGGCAGACAGGGAATAAAGACAGACAAAAGACAATATTCCAGGTTTAAGGGGAAACTGGAGGAGTTGGCCTCTTGTGGACTGGCTCTCTGATAACTCATTTTTATTTCTCAGTGAGAAGATCAAGGGGTAATAATGTACTTTTCTTCGAACAGATGATTGTTCCATGAAGGGATTAAAAAAATGGGGATCAACTTTAGTTTGTCAAACGGAGCATATTAAGGTCCATTCCCAGTGCCTGGATACCTATTCAGCAGACATTATCTTGTCTCAGGAAGCTGTGAATATAAGCTTTCCCAACACAACCAAAGAGCACGCAACTATCTGCAAACTCTTCTGTCCCTGAGGCAAGTCTCTAAGCTGGGACCACAGTCACACAGCCTTGTCCCTAACACAGTAAACTATTATTTCACATCCCCTTATCCCCAACAGGGAAATTTCGTTAGCTCCTAGCTCAAAATAAAAAACAAAGGGCTGGGGATGTAGCTCAGTGCAAAGGCCCTGGGTTCAATCCTGGCAACACAAACACACCACACATACAAACAAAAAAGGTCTGGCAACATAAGTTAAACTGCATATAGCTAAATAAGCAACAAATGTTCTTTCAAAACCATATTCAGGTTAATTTCTTCCCAAATTTATACACAGTTATACAGGAATGGTTTAAAACAAACTTATTGATTTTATAAATACTATCAGTTTTCATGTTTTTAAGTCTTATTCCCAGAAAATGATTGGTATTTTGACATTCATGAGTTTCTTACCTTGACAAACATGACCACACATTTGCCTAGAATTTTACTAACAGGAATTTTATTGTAATAGTCACTCTTAAAAACTTCTTTTTCAAGAAATTTTCGTGTAGCCAGGTGGAATGTTTCATTTGGCCGATAAAACCAACAGCCATATAACCATTTTTCACCTCAAAAACAGACAGAAAGAGAAAATCATCATTAAGAGAAACTACCTACTCTTTGTAAACTTAGGAAATATTCCATTATCCAGGCTATGAACTATCATAGTATTTTTTAGATTATTTCTTAGCATAATTATCTTAGAATAAATAATGTAAGGTCCTCTTACAATAAAAGAGATATAAGAGAGGAAGATGCTGAGACTTGCTCTGGTCAATTCATATGCAGAGCTCTGTGCTTTAGTAAGGACTAGATACACTGAAGAACATATTTAGCACCCAGATGGAAAATTCAAGTTTCACATGAAGGGCAGCTAAAAGAACTGGACTGCCTAGACCACATTTCCAACAGCCTGCTTGTAACTGTACAAACTTCTATTTTTGTTTTTTTTCAAGGAGGCCTTTCTGACAACAAATTCTAAGTGAGGACACTTGTCTCTCCATAATAATTTTTCTTATTTGTGACCACTACTGGAGTGGTTTTGCTGAGGAAAACAGGAGCTTTGTGTTCCAAATCTGTGCCATCCTCCAGAGTTTGGCTCAAAGTGTCTTTTTAGTAAGTATCAGAGAATAAATGAATCCAAATTAGATTTTAAGAAGTTGTAATTCTAACTCAACTATGACATAATCCAACACTGCAAGATTCTGTTTTTCATACTGTTGGTGCTTAATTATATCTGTTAGTACACTAAGCAATTTTATTTATTGATGCAATGGATCAACCGCTGTTAGCATAAAATACCTCTGTTGAACTTGTCCTCCCTGGGGAGCAAGTACAATAGCCACATCTTACCAATGTGCCCTTAGATTCAAAAGAAATTTACCAGCTGAATCTTCCCATAGCCTCTCAATACAGACTATGTGTGGTTGTAGGTTGGCTTCTGCAGGTTCTACATAAACATAATCTCCAACATGGTACATGCTGTTCTTAAAGCTGCAGTCTTGGCTGTATGTGCGATGTAAGCCTGACAGGGTTGCAGCACCTGAAGAATCTTCACTCTTTTCAGCTTCTTAGGTTAAAAAAAGAAAGAAAGTACTCACTAAGAATGTTGGAATCAGTTGGAGGCTTCACACGCTACATATTAATACATTTAATTCCTTCTGCGACATTCAAAGGATGGAGTCAGAAAGGACACTTCTGACATTCTTAATAGTTTCAACTCAAAATTGCTTTTTCTTTTGTTTTGAAATGAAATTTATGTTGCCAAGGCTGGTCAAACTTGCAGGCTCAAGCAATCCTTCTGCCTCAGTCTCCCAAGTAGCTGGAACTATAGGCATGCATCACCACACCCAACCTCAAAACTGTATGAATTATAATCAATTGCCATTAATTTAATATACAAAGATTCTATAGAATAAAAATAATTATTTTAATAATATATGCTCAGTCATTTTTAGTAATTCAGAAAAGCTTAATGAAAATAAGTCACATATAAATCATGTAATCCTAGATAAAATCTGATGTACACCCTCTCCATCCTGTTTCTGTAAATACGAATATTGACGGACTATGAACCATATACATATGCCTATATACTTCATAACTATGAACATTTCCCCTGAGGGGAAACGTTTTTTAACAAGACTTTTTCTGTTTGTTCAATATTAATGGTTTCACTACAAGTTATCATTTGCATATACCACAGTTTTGCTTTTTCCTCCTCTTTCTGTGGTACTAGGGATTGAACACATGGCTTTTGTACTCAGCTTCATTCTAGGTCCTTTTTTTATTTTGTTCAGGCTGGACTGGAATTTGCAGTCCTTCTGCCTCAGCCTCCCAGACTGCTGGAATCATATGTATGTACCACCATGCCCAACTACTTTTTTTTTTAGGATAATGCTTTGCCAACATCTTGATAACTTCATTAGGATAACATTTCATAAATGGAACAACTTGAAATTAAGCAATTTAAATGTTTTATAAGTGGATATTTCAAATTATTCTCCAAAAGGTTACATCAGTTTAAGTTCTTCACTGTTTAATTAAAACTTTTTTTGGTCAATTTTGGCAGAAAATGTTATCTAGGAATTGACTGGCAAATCCCTGTGACATACAAAGCATATTCACAACATTCTTGAGAATTTCATATCATCAGAAATAGTCAACTGGACTGAAAGGGACAGAGTACAAAATTAAAAAATGCTGCCACTCCAAGTTCCAGAGACAAGAAACAAGGTAATAACACAACTCATGTAGCCCAGGCTGGACTTTCATGAATTAAGAGGATTCCAAGGGCAAGAATATTGAGCCACAGAGGACAGTTTCTGGATCTGGAAACCCAACGCTTGATTTCAAAATTGCTCAGAATAGAAATAGTTCTATCTTTCTCTTTTCAAACAGTAATATCCACTCCTGTTATTTTATGCATCTCTCACTAAATTTTAAGAGCAGACAGTTTGTTTGCATTTTACTAGTTCACAGATTAACAGTGTATTGGGATGGACTGTGCCCAGAGGCTTACACACCCACCTAGTTTAGCAGATTTAGAACATGGGTGTCCAATCTTTTGGTTTGCCTAGGAAGCAGTGAGTGAAGAGAAATTAACCTGGCCACGTATAAAATGCATAATATAGTTAACATACAGAAGCATGAAAACTATTTATAAAGCAACATGAAGCCAAGTTTAATAAAAGCAGGAAGCTTACATGTATGCTTTACAATAGATGCCGACGTTTAGAAGCACAAAACTTGAAAGACTGTTAATGGCAATCGCCGTTTCACTTACCAAATCACAGAAACACATGTGATGCCTAATATACTTAAGTTTCAACTCAACTTTGTGCACAGGGCACAGGAGGAAAAGCAAGCACTGCACTACACCCTTTGCTATGCAGAGTCACCAATGCAGTGCACACCTGAATATATCACAAGCAAATCACTAAACAAATCATAATATTTGTATAAGTTTATAATCCCGAGGGGTAGCATTACTAGCTGTTATAGCTTGTGTCTAGATAGTCCCCCAAAGCTTCATGCAGTCATGGCAGGGAGGGCTTTTCAGAGGTGGCTGGATCTAGAGTGTGTAATGCTGGGATCAAGTGTGTAATTATTAAATCAGTCCACTGATTTGGTTTGGTATAGTTGTGCTACACCCACCTTAGGGCAGACAGTCTGCATAAAAAATATAAAAGACAGATAGAATGATAATCTGCTCTTGCCTGCCTGCTTATCCTGCCTTTCTCCTCTATGATGTCCCTCTGCCGTCCAATGCCACCTTAAAGCCAGCCAACTATGAACTGAAACCTCTATAAACTGTGAGTCAAATAAACCTTCCCACCAATAACTTTGGGAGTCAGGTATTTTGGGTCAGCAACAAGAAAAGTAACTAAGACATTAGCTAACTAGAGCCTGACTGTAGCCTATGGACGACAGGCTGAACATGTCTAATTTAGATGGTGAGATTTGGGACTTCCGAACTGAAGATATTCACATGAGACTGTGGTGGCAATCAGAAGAGCACTGCTATAACTATAACTTAAAATATATGGAACTGACTGGAATTTGGTGATGAGTAGAGACTGGAAAATTTTTCCAAAACCTGATAGAAAAAGCTTATATTGTCTTGAACAGACTGACAGTAGAAAAAAATGGACATTAATGACTTAGCAGCTGAAAGCTCAAAAGGCAATTATGAACCTGTATTTGGAAGCTGAAGAAAAAGGCATCTTTATATAGTGGCAGAAAGCTTACTAGAATTCAGTCCTAAAACTATTGGATTGTGAGCCTCTTGGGCTTTTTAAATTTACTTATATACATACATTTATTTATGGATATTTGACACAGGGTCTTGCAATGTAGTGCAGGCTGGCCTTGAACTCACTATGTAGCAAAGGCTGTTATTAAAATCAGGGCAATCCTCCTGCTCAGCCTTCGAGTACTGGGATTATAGGCATGGCCCACCATGCCTGCCTGAGCTGCTTTTTTAGTTGCCTCATTCTTTTAGTTCTGGTAGCTCTCTACTTCATATTCTAATTTTTCTCTGAATGCTTTCTTTCTACTACAATGATATTTTGAAAACAGCTTTGTTGAGACACAATCCACACAATGCCTAATTCATCTTTTTAAAATACATAATTCAATGGATTTTGGTATTTTTTTTTAAATAGTAAAAGAATAAACCACAATAACCAATACTTTATTGTGGTTGACAATATTAAGTGTCACATAATTATATAATATTATACAATATTATGTAACACATAATATTGTGTCAACCACAATAAAGTAAAACTTTCCATTCTGACCACTTCTAACAGTACAACATCTAGTAAGCTTTCTGCCACTATATAAACAGTACAATTCAGTAGCGTTGATTACATTTCAATGTTATACAAGCATAATCACTATTTCTAAAGCTTTTTATTTATTTCAAACAGAATGTATAATCATTAAACAATTAATTCCTGGTCACTTCCCTTGATGCTGGTACCTAGTAACCTGTGTTCTATTTTCTGTCTCATATATTTGCCTATTTTAGGTACTTCATAACTTCAATCATACAGTATTTGTTCTTTTCCGACTTTTTTTTTTTTGTATTTTAGAGACAGTGTCTTGTTATGTAGTTCAGGCTGCCTTCAGCTCACTTTGTAGCACAGGCTGATCTCAAATTTGAAACAATCCTCTTGACTCAGCCTCCCGAGTACTGGGATTATAGGCATGCACCACCACACCCAGCTCATAGTTATATTTTCAAGGGGTCCATCCATGTAGCATGTGTACTACATTCCCTTTATAGCTGAATAATATTCCACTGAATGGACATATCAAAATTTGTTCATTAATCTATCGATAGACACAGGGTGTTTCTGCCCTTTGGCTATTACGAAAAATGCTGCCATGGACATGGGTATATAAATACTTCTTCTGAGTCCCTGTTTTTAATTCCTTTGCATACACACCTAGGAGTAGAACTGGTGGACCATGTGGTGATTCAGTTTTTTGAGGAACTATCAAATTATTTTCCATAAGACTTTATCACTTTATATTCCCATCAGCAATGTATTGGGTCTCCAATTTCTCTGTATCCTCACCAACACTCATTTTCCTTTTTTAAACAATAGCCATCTTAAAAAAACATGTAAGTGGTATCTCATCACAGTTTTAATTAGCATTTTTCTCATGATATGCAGCTTTTTTTTTTTTTGTAGCTTATTTTTTATGTGTTTCCTAGCCACCTGTATAATTTCTTCGGAGAAGTATCTATTCAAATCCTTGGTCCATTTTTTAATTGAGTTGTTCTGTTTTTGTTGGACTGGAGATTTTTATGTGTTTGGGATATTAGACTTTTATTGTACTGTATATATGATTTGTAATTTTCTCTCATTCAAGAGGTTTATTACCACCCAGTCACACTGTGAGAAAATAGAGTCTTTAAGTTATTACAAGAAAAGAGATATTAACAGAGATACTCTAGCCGCCTCAAAGCCACTCTGCAATATAGGGCTCTCTTTCTTCTACTCAGCAAAGTCCCATGCTCATAAGATATGTACAGTGATAAGCAAGGAATAAAATTTCCTAGTTTATTTCTATGCATGACCCTGTTTTTCTCTGATAGTTCTTATTCACACATTAAGTCAACCACAATATTTTCTGGTAACCACGGATCAATCAAAGACAGTGATGACTAGTTTTTAAAAAATGTTGTTACGCCTTTTCACCTAAATGCATGCTACTTACATTTCCTATTTTGAGGAAGAGTACCAGCTAAACTTAAAAAATGATTCTAAGTATACAAAATTTCACAGGTAGAAACATGAGTGATTCCAAATAATACACTCAATATATGACTAGCATTTTCTGTTTTGTCTCTCATGTCTTCTAATTTCTACTATTTCCTCCTTCCTACTTACTCAGGGGTTCACCTGGTCTACTTTTAATGATCTTAGATCTTTCTAATGTGTTTATCTCATAAATGTACTGTTTTTTTCATTTCAAGATTTTACTTATTGCCCCATGTCTTCTTTGACTGTGGACTATTTACAAATATATTAATTTTTGGACAGGGAAATGGCATTCCTAGATTTGTCACTGATTTCCAACCTAATTTCACACATGCATTCAGAGAAAAAATTTGGTATAATCTGAATCCTTTTTTGAGGTTGAGTGGGGTGGTGACTGAAACCTGCCTGCTGGTAGGAGGTGACTTGCCTCTTACGAGCAGGCAAGTACTCTGTGCTACATCCTCAGCCCTTTTTAATTCTATAGAAACAGGCTTCATTAGGTTGTCTGGCTATCTTCAAACATGAGATCCTTTCCCCCTACTCTCTTGAACAGCTGTTCAAGTGGGCACCATAAAACCAAGCCTTTTCTTTGATAACTTGTTTTATTACCCAACATATGGCCTATCCTAGATAATATCCATGTATGTACCCCAGCATGGTAACACATAGCTGTAATTCCAGCACTTGGGAGGAGGATCATCACTAGTTTGAGGCCAGACTGGGTTACACAGTGAGTGCAAGGTCAGCCTCAACTACATAGTGAGGCCCTGTCTCAAAAATCCATAATTCCAGGTATGCTTCAATAAACATATATTCACAGTTATGTAGTAACAGTGATACATCCGATCAAGTTAGTTCACAGTGCTACTGAGGTTTGCGTCTACTGATTTTTGGCCTGGTTGTTCTATCAATTACTAAGAAAAAAGTATTGAGAGTATACTTGTTCAATTGCCTGTTTCTCCATTTAATAGTCATTTTTTCCTTTATATTATTTTGATGCTTTATGACACCTGTATATTTTTATGAGTATTCTATGTTCTAAAAATGTTGACCCTTTTATCCTTAGGAAACATCTTGTCTTTAGCATTGCTTTTCCTCTTAAAATTTACTTTATGTGATATTAACCCAGCTAATCCAACTTGCTGTGGTTACAGTTTGCATGGAGTTGTTCCTTACCTTTTAACTTTGTCTTTGAAACTAAACTGAATTTCTTGTTTTTTTGTTTTTGTTTTTGGTATTGGGGATTGAATTCATGACCTTGTGCTTCCCAGGGAGGTGCTTATGCCATTGAGCTAAATCCCCGGCCCTAAACTGAATTTCTTACGAAAAGCATAACTGAATCTTACTTTTTAAATTCAGACTGAGTCTCTGTTTTAATTGTAAAGCATAGTAGTCTATTTAAATAAAATGTAGTCACTGATGGCACTGAATTTATTCATGTCTGATATTTTGCTATTTGTTCCATATATGATTTATGTCTTCTTGTCCTTTTGTTCTTTCCCAGCCCTCTTTTTTTGGGGAAGGCAGAGCTGCGACGGGGTCTTGCTGTGTAGTTAAAGCTGGCCTCAAACTCACAGCGATCTTCCTGCCTCAATCTTTCCAGTGTTGGGATTACAGGGGTGTGCCACCACCTCCCTTTTTAAAATTTAAAGTCACTTTTTTCACAACAAATTTGAATATAATCTAGAATTTAGGTTAATATTTTCCCATTCCCCCATCTACCACCCTTAACCTACTCCTCTCTCCCCAACTCTCTTCCTCTTGTCCAACAGTCTCTCTTCTACTTTTACATACTTTTTACAGATCCTTTAAGAGTCCATATTTAGGGAAAACGTGATATTTGTCTTCCAATTTCCAGTCACCATCTTCAATAAGAATATTCCCTCAGGTAGCAAAGCATGTTGTTTTTGCAGTTAGCTCTATACTGGTCAAAGTACTATTCTTACCAAACAGGCTTTCCTCTTTGGTTCTGGAGATTGAGCTCAGGGTCTCAGATATGCTATACAGCTGCTCTACAAATGAGCCACATCCTCAGTCCTTTTTAAAAATCTTACTACGAGACAGGGTTTTGCTAAATTGCCCACTCTGTTCCTGAATTTGTGATCTTCAGCCTTAGCCTTCCATATAACTGGGATTATAGGTGCACACTACTCTTTTTCTTACTTTTTGGGTATATCATCACTTAGTAGAATTTACTTCAAACAAATTTATTACGTTTTCCTGCTTTGAGGACAAGGTTTTATGTTAAAGACTAATACAACTTTTGGAAAGTCATATATATTGTTTCTTTTATGTAACTCAAATAGTATTTTTTTTAACTCAAATAGTATTAGAAAATTGTTCCCATTACTGAAATACTTGTAAACTATGGCAAGTGACTCAAAGTAATATTTTTTGATTAGTATAATTAAAATAAATCTTTTTCCTAGGTATACAGCTCAATTAAAGTCTTCTTGTCTGGCCCAGAGAGGCTAAAAGAAAAGCCACACTACTGAAATGGCAGAAAGTCAATGTATTCAGTGTTGAGAATGTATTGTACCCTCAGTTGTGGGTCCCTTTGTTTTCATCTACCAACAATATGACGAAATATTAGACACCCTTATTTGTGAACTGACATTCCTGTAATATGAACTGTATCACTTTTAACCTTATCTGGTCTGATGACCAAACTGATAATGATAAAAACCATTTCCATCATGTAAGTCCAATATGAAATGCATTATCACCCTAAATCTTTATTAAATAGGACTCTTCTCCACAGTTAATGAGAAAATCAAGAACACAGTATTTTTTCACGTTTCATACAATGAAAAGAAACCAACCTCTTTTTTCTTCTTCACGTTTTAGTTTATCTTCCTCTATTTCTTTTGGTAATTTTTCCTTTTTTTCTTTCTCCACATCATTATGCAAATGTTTTGTGGTATAGCTGAGTGCTGGAGAAAGAAGAATCTCTCCATTTTTGCAGAGTTCATCACGAATTTTAATAAAAAACTGCTGAAGTTCTACAGCATCCTCATATATTTCGGAATCTGTCCTATAATGGCATCAAAAGTATCCATTATCATAAACTGCTTTTTAAAAACATTTCAATTATGTTAAATTCTATTCTATTACTATGCTAATTGCTATAACAATATTTCATTAGAGTTCTAATAAGGATATCACTGAGGTTTGTTAGAGCAGACTCTGATGTGTCACTACCAAGTGGGGACCTCCTGCCCACCAGTTTCTTTCTCCTGAAGGCTCCCTGCTCAGCCACATATAAGCAAAAGCCTCAGCATTTTTCCTCAGAGATATGCAGCGCATGCATCAATTGTGAACAAACACTGCCACTGTCAGACTCAAGGACTATATCATGGCTCCAGACAAAGTCCGAAATTATATTTTTTTTAATTTCAGAAGAACGTATTCTTTTTGGTCCTGCATCAGATTTACCAGTACTGGTAGGATTAAACTAAACTGCAAAGCCACAAGGACATCCTATAATGGTTATAAACCTGAGAATTACTATAAATTTTAGTTTCTCAGAAATAACTGTAATTCTAGGAAATCAGGAGAGACAACCTTGCGAGAGAAAATATTATTTGTATATTTGGAACCTTTCTAACCCTCTTCCCTCTTATTTGTAAAATAAGAGGATGGGGGCAAAATAAACTTGTAATTCTATTAACTAAGAAGATAAATGTCTAAAAAGTTATTCCTAAAACTAATCACAACAAATGTCTCATCAGCAATCATGGAGGCATTTTGGTCAGGAGAGTGTGGCAAGGGAAGCAGGTCCAGTGTGACTTGACAAGGCCTTCAAATGCCTCTCCTCATCAGCAAAGCAAGTGGCAAATAATTAAAGACAGTGCTAATAAACTAAATGGTTACTTTTGGAAACATTTTAAACATGTTGTGAAGTTATAGGAATGCTAATACTTGTAAGAATAAAACAATAAAAACAAAAGCAAAAGCAAGGGAAGAAGCCACTAAGACTATCTTGATGCCTATGTTCCTGAATAGATATAACTGAAGACTTTTCTTGAAATTGTTCATTTTGTAATAGCTTATAATTTTCAATGTAAATTTTCAACTGAAAACATACATTTAACAAATCTACATTACTCTGAAAAGGCAGATTCACAATTCCACTGTATCACTTGGTTTAATAATGAAGGTCTGGACAAGTTACTAAATACCTGATAAATCTTTGTGCTTTATCCAAAGTATTATAAAAATTTGTTACTCTAATAAAAGGCTAGGTGTTCACTGAAGGTACAAAAAACAAAAACAAAAACAACTCCAAAATCCTAACATGAAAAAAGAACTGAACTCTTTCTCTCAATTGGTAGATAATCTTATTTATTTATTTATTTATTTAGAGACAGGGTCTTGCTATACCATTCAGGCTGGCCTGGAACTCACTTAGTAGCCCATGCTGGTCTGGAATTTGCAATGATCCTCCTGCCTCACCTTCCAAGTGCTGGGATTACAGGGGAGTGCCACCATGCCTGGTTTAGATAGCCTTTTTATACAGAGTGACATTCAATGAATGGAAATAAGATTATAAGAGGCTACTGATACTTTTCTTGTTCTTGGCTTCCCATGAATTGAGCAATTTCTCTTTTCATTTTTCCTCTTTTTAAAATTTTTTAAAATCTATCTACCCATCTACCTACCTCATTCTTTTTGGTAGTCATACATGCTAGGCAAGAATCCTACCACTAAGCTATATTCCTAGGCCTTTAAAAATTTTTTATTTTGAGACAGGGTCATACTAAACTTCAAAGATTGGTCTGGAACTTGTGATTCTCTTGCCTCTGCATATTGAATAGCTAGGATTATAGGTGTGCACCACTATGGCCACTCCATGGGTGTTGGTGTAGTTATTGATTGATTGCAGTCTTGGAGATTAAACGCAGGGCCTTTATACTGAGGTATGTCCCCAGCCCTGTTTTATTTTTTAAGAAAAGGCCTACCTCACCACGTTGCCCAGACACAAAATACTACCTTCATTCACAAAGATAAAAATGGATTCCCTTCTGTTTTTCAGCGAAGTTCTGAGCATGACAGAGAAAGTGTACCTGTAGCACAGTCTCATATAAATGCACCCTAGGCTCTATCTTCCAGCTCTCAAAAGCAAAAACCAATGGGGGAATGAAAAGAACTCATGATCTAGAGGTACAAATCCACTTACTCCTTAAAATAAATGTTACATTAAATAAATAGGAACAAAATTACCAACAGCTTAAGAGACAAATGCTATTTGGAAGACTCACGGAAGCCCAGAGGTGATGGAGCTGGGAATAAAGGATAAAAACAGAGTTGTTTTATTTATTTTTATTTTGTTGAGACAAGGTATTGCTATGTAGTTCAGGCTGACCCTGAATTCACTATGTAGTGCAGCTGGCCTCAAACTCAGTGATTCTCCTGCCTCACCCTCTCAAAAGGTTGGGATTACAGGTGTGTGCCACCAGGCCCAGCTCAAAGTGGCTTTAGACTTAAGAACTATTTAAAGAATAAAAATGGAAATTTAAACTCCATGAAAGCAGAAGCTTATATTTGTTCCACTGGTATATCCCATGGATCTAGAATATGTTAAGCACTCAATAAAAACTTGGTGAATAAAAACTTCCTACAGATTTTGACAATGTGCCACCTTTCTTTTTATTGCTATTGTCAAAATATTAAAAACTGTTCCTTAAATATGGCAAAGGCCTCTTCAATTTGACCTCATCTCAATCTCTCAAATGCACATTTATTTCTTAATCATTCTTTGTCTACTCATCTCTTACTTAAAATATGCTCCCCTCTATTCATTTGAATCCTACCCATCCTCCTGCTCCCTGATGCCTCATGCCTTTTTAGATGAACTTGAGCCTACAGAGTTCTTTATACCAGTATTTTTTCTAAATTAGGTTGTGATATGTTGTCTTATCTCTGTAATTATTTTTTCCCATTATGCTTCTCATTATTTATGAGAAGCATAAATTCTGTCTCATCCATCAGACTTTGAGCTCTCAGCGCACAGAGCTCATGGGTTATCCATGGATGTGCTCTATGATGGTGATGATCAGCAGTAACCCTCTACAAAGGGAAACAGGACAAGCCACAACACCTACTAGCTGTGAGGCTTTGGGTAACTTCTCCCTATTCCTCCATTCTTCACATACAAACTGGTAAGATTATCATTTACTTGGAAAAGCTACTATAAGGGCATGATGTTTTATAAAGAGTAGGTACTCAACAGGAAGAGTGTTACTCTTATTTTTCTTTCAAAGTTCCAAGCAAATGCCAGCTTCACAGATTCCCCAGCTAGGTATCACTCTGTTTAAAGGTACAGCACTTAAACCATAAACTGTAAGGTCTAGAAAGATAGGATTTATATCTTTAGCTTTTTTGTACTTTCTAGAGCACAGAAGATATACAATAATTGCTCCACTGGATCTAACAACTGAGTATACTATGGATATATAACAAATATTTGCCACAGAGTAAAATTAAAAGGAATTTAAGTTTGATATAAATTTAAAATGTATCTTTTAGAATATTTTTAATTTTTAAAAAATGTTTAAAACTGTCTGTGTGTACTGTGTTGGAGACTGAGCCCTGAGAATTGTGCATGCTAGGTAAGTGCTCTACCCCTCTATTGCATTCCCAGCCCTTTTGTCCAAACATTTAATGTCTATAGCAAGTTCTTAAAGTGAAAACTTTGAAATTAAAAAAAGACACCTTTTCAGATACATGAATGGTGGCCAAATTTATATTAGTGTATTCTCAGAATAATAGCCTAGAGCTGTTTATTTAAAGCACTCTCAGACTGAAGTCAGACTTTGAAAGAAAAATCCTATTGCTATTTCTAAATACTATTTCAAATTATAAGCACTTAGCCTTTAAAAAATACGTTTTGTGAAAGGCTACATTTTAACTATAAATATGCTTTCCATGACTTCAAGTTTGACACCTTTCCTCTCACTGACTTTTATTTAGATGATTCAGTAGGGTGGCTCTCTTCTTCCTCGAAGGATATACTTGCACTTTAAGAAGTTTTGGCTGCCTAGAATTCAGTAGAACATGATACTAACTATAATCATGTACCTAAGATGAAACAACACATAAAAGCAGTTTTTCTTCATCTAGTTTGCATTAAATATCACAGTTTCTCAGAAAGAAATGGCTTTGAAAGCATACCGATTCATCCTTCTTGCCCTTTCCAATACTTCAAACATATGCTCTTGAAATAAATCAAGCCGCCGGTAGCGATTATTTTCAACGTTCTTCCTAATAATGTCAAAAGTAAGGGGAGGTTTGTTAGGAAAGTTGGGATCCACAGCAGGAATTTCTGCTAAAGAATCACTGTAGCATCTTCCTTCATCATCCTGATGACTCATGACTGACACAAAAAGATTATGGATAAGCTCTTGAATAAGCAAAGTCACATTTGGGACATGAGAGTCCTCATCTCCCTCCAGGTCTCTCCTAGTTTCAAGCAGGACTTTGTGTAGGACAAGGGCATCTTTGTAGATCAAAGACTCAGGCTCATTGTATGTACAGGCATTGTTAAACATCATGACAAAATCCTCAACCATAGAGTCTATATCTTGGTACTTATTCGCCATCATGTGACTTCGAATTTTTTCCATGTCCATGGGCTTTTTAATGGTCAGATAGTAGTCTGGCAGTTCAGATCTGGAGGGAAGCCTCAGAAATATGGCACTGAGGCGGCGACCTCTCTTATCAGTATAGTTTTTAACAGCTTCATAAACTTCATTTAATTTCTGCTGCATTGGAGTCATATATTTTGATTTTTTTGGAGAAACACCACTCTTTCTACCTGAAAAAAAGAGATAAAGTTAAATGGATAAAATGAAAGAAACCCGACTTTGTATATAGTTAGTAGTGTAACAATAAGAAAGGGTCTACCCAAATGATTCGTAAAACATCTTGAATTAACATGTCTTTAGTGAAACAGATCTATAGATTAAAAAAAGAAGTGGAAGATAACCTTAACTGTTTTCAGTAAACATATTTTTGGTAGGCAAATTTGTACTCCTCAGGTAGCTGTAATTAAAGTGGCATAAAAGCAAATAAGTAGCTATGTGACACTGTAGTTCTATCACCTGAGAACTGAGATTTTCATCATGGGAGAGAGAGACACACATGTTAAAATGGAGGACATATATAAAAACTCTGCAGCCTCAAATCTCAAATGAAAGTATCAATTGAGTTTATAACAATTTTATATTTAAACAAACTCTAATAAATTTTTTTAGGTCTGTCCACTAAAAGGCCTAGAAATAATTACCAACTCACACAAATATATCTCAGAGTGCAGTTTTATTTATTTTTTAAATTTTATTTATTTAGTTTTTTTTTGAGACAGCGTCTTGCTATGCAGTTCAGGATGGCCTTAAATTCACTTTGTAGCCCAGGTTCATTTTAAATTCATAATGATTTTCCTACCTCAGCCTCCCAAGTACTGGAATTACAGGTACAAACCACCACACCTAGTGCCTACAGTTTTAAATAGATTTAAATACCAATGTCAAGGACCCCTGACCTTTCATCAGAAACCCCAAAAGGTCAGGACTCCCCGGCAAATAGCTGATTCTCAATTTGGTGTATCTTGGAATCTCAGACACCCAATAATCTATCAATGACTTCCTACTATGGTCATATGAAAAGAACACAGGCACTAGGCTGGAGACAAGCTAAGTATCAATAAGGACTATAATTACAATGGGTTAAAACTCAACAATATGTTTGAATCTAGTAGTTTTTTGTTTGTGGTATTGGAGATTGAGCCCAGGGTCTTTATACTGAGCTACACTCCCAGACCTTTTTCAGAAATGTATTTTTCTTTCTTTTTACAGTATTGAGAATTGAACCCAGAGTCTCTGCATTGAGCTACACCCAAGCTTATTTTTACTTTGTATTCTGAGTTGGGGTTTGTTAAGTTGCTAAGGAGACCAGGTTGGGTTTGAACTTGGGATCTTTTTGCCTCAGCCTCCCAGAGTGGTAGTATCACAGGAATGTATCACCATATCCAGTCTAAATCTGGCAGTTTTTAATGATTCATTAGAAAAAAAAAATGGGTAAAACTAGAAGGTGCTAGTAAACTAATGTATTATTTTGAAAACTAGTAAGTAAAAGAGAAAAAGGGGTGGGGGATCAAGCTTTTACAATATCAAAACCAAGACAAGACAAAACAATTGTACCACTGGTAACCTAATATTGGATAAAGGAAAGTATTTTGGCTAATAAATGATGAAAAATAATAAAAATATCATTTTTTCTTTTAATGGATGAACGAACCAATATCAAATAACATTAACAGAAAGATACAACCAGATACCATATACCATGTCATCTACTGAGTAGGTTCTTGTGCCAAGAACAGGGTCTTAAGTCTGAATCTTACTTTGGTTCAAACTGGTAACTTACAGTAAATACAAAGGATAGCAAAACATATTACACTACAACACCGGGACTCAATGAATGAACAAAATCTAAGACAGGGGAACTACATCAAAAACCATTTTTTTAAGTGGAGCAGAAGGAAGGTCAGATAGGACTCTCAGACATAATGCCATGTAAGTGTAGAAAATCTTTTATGAGGTATCCTTGCCAAGCTAAAACTGAATCTAATAAAGTCTTTAAAGTTAACTGTTGCCGGGGGTATACCTCAATGGCACGGCACCTGCCTGGCAAGCGTGAGGTTCTGAGTTCAATTCCCAGTTCCAAAAAATAAAAGAAAAATTAAGTTAACTTTCACTTATAAGAAATAAGGGGGATAAAGGAAAACTTAACTGACATCACAAGGAGACAAACTGTCTAATCCAGAATTTGGGACTTTGTACAGTGGCCTGGTTTCACCAATGAGCCAACAGGCATGAAGTAAGAAAAGGAGAGACCCTAGATTATGAGTTTAAGAGCAAAAGAGTCAAATCTAATATACTGAACTTAATTAGATCTGCATTTGATGGAGCCAATTGTGAAAACACATTTGTGAGAATCAATAAAACCTTAAAGTTTGTTAAGTATTAAATGAAACCAAGAAACTACTAATAATTTTATTAGATAGAAAATGTACACGTTTTTAGAGATTACACTCAACTATACAGAAGAAACACCATGATTAGAGTTCCTTTAAAATAATTTAGAAAAAAAGTAAACAGAGGATATAGTAAATTAATGTGATATAAGTTTGGCAATTGTTAAATAACATATACACAGAGGTTCACTGTACTAGTCCTTTCATTTGCATATTTTTTAAAGTTTCTGAGCCAGCTGTGGTAGTGCATGCCTGTAGTCCCAGCACTTGGGAGGCTAAGGCAGGAGGACTACTGAGTTTGAAGCCAGCCAGACATATACAGTAAGTTGAAGGCCAGCCTGAACTACATAATGAACCTTGTTTCCAAAAACAAACAAAAAAATTTTTAGAAGAAAAGGTAATTAACATTTCACATTAAAATTCCTTTTCCCAAAAAAGGACCAAGGTGTATCATGTACAGGGACAAATTTTCCATGATGAATATGATCATTATGTATACCTAAAATGTACCAATAAACTTAATTAAAAAAAAACTCCCCTTAAAACATGTATTTAAATGTATTATTTAGACAGTTATTATACTTTCATTAGTCTTCAATTTATAGATTTCTAATTTTGAATGGTGTTTTATCCTACAAAGTAGACTAAATTTTGCATTTCTGTAAACCTGTATGCTTTTATAATTCCATGAAAAGATGAATGTCTTAACAAGAAGGAATTTTTACTCAGCAATAAATAATTCTCGACGCAATTGTGAAATTCAGTTTACAATCATTTCATATGAAAAAAGAGGTGACTGCTGGGGATTTAGCTCAGTGGCATAAGTGCCTATCTGGCAAGTGCAAGGTCATGAGTTTGATCCCTGTTACCCCCCATCCCCCCAAAAGAGGTGATTGTTTTCTCTTTTTCAAAACAAGTATGACTTTAAAAATATCTGATAAATCACCATCATTTTGTTTGGTATTTACTTTATTCATAAGTTTAAATAAGACAGAAATCTGTTTAGTTTAATGGAATTAATTACTTTTGCTATTCTTTCCCTTATAACTTTTAATAAAACCACCTTTCAAAAATGTAAAGGAATGATATCTGAGTAGCACTGCTCCTCTGTCAAATTCTGTCTAGTAGGAGCTTCTAGGAGTCATCTTTAATTCTAGAAATCATCAAAAGAACACATACAAAGACAAAGCAAAACTGTCACAATTCTCTTATAGGTTTCAGATACAGAAACAATATTTATTCTTACTATTTAATGTTTAGGAAATGTTTCCTGTAAGTATTTGGAAAGACACGCAAAACCTTTGTTGTCATAATCTACTCTCCACACATTCTTCACTGTTTACTTAAACTACAGTAACAATGTGCTTGAAAAGAGGGAAGAAATCCCTTGCTGGAATGCAAGTTCACATATGTTCATCATTTAATTAAATATTAACAAAGTGTGATGCCATCTTACTTAGTTTGAGTTTGGGAGAAGCCATGTCATCATCATCAGGGAGTGGGCCCAGCTCTTTCCTTTTATCCTTTAGTAACTTCTCCAGGATATGTGCATCATTATATACCTACATTCCAAAAATATATGTAAGATTATGCTCTAGGAAACTTTGAAGGTATAATATACATCCATAAGGAATTTTTTTTTAAAGTTTAGAATTGTTGCAGGTTTTAAGAATAGTCCCCAAACACATTTATATATGTTGTTTTCCTCAAAAACCTATCTTCCCTCCGTTAGTTCATCAAAAAGAACAATTTGTATTTTCAGTGATTGATCATTTTTTCATGCTTAAATCTTATAATCTGAACAACTACTTTTAAGATAACAATATGCAATATATTAACTGGTGTTTCCTATTTTTTTTTTTTAAATTCTGTATCCTTATCCTTTTTTTTTTTTTAAAATTAAAAAAAAAAAAGTAAAAAAAAAAATCTACTTTCCCTAGACCTTCAAGTTACTAGATACCCTGATGAAAATTAGAGACTTAAAATATGATTGGAGTATCTCAAATTTTTTAAAATCTCAAACCTGAGTTCACAGCCTAGAATCTGATCTGTTAAAAAACAAAAACAAACCTTGCTGAAGGATCTTTCTTTCTCTGAAGACTAAGGCTAGAGTGTTAAGATGTAGCCGAGGTTACTCACCTAATGGCCTTGCCTTCACAGCTGCCTCCTCCTACCTCCTCAGCAGATCACCTTCCCTTCATCACCTACCAAAGCAGGCCAGTTGAGGGAATAAGTGACCTCTTTTCTTTGGTCATCACTCTTAGGGGCATCTTTTATTTCTACCAGTGATGGGTGGTATAATGGCCAGTGATACTAAAGATAGTACTAATTCCTACTATAGAAGAATATTTTTTTGATCTATAAGTATTCTCAGTACACATTTATCTTTAGTATTATGGATGGAACTCAACAGCCATGCACTTCATATGGTCTACCAATGAACTATATCCCCAACCTTTTTTTATTTCTGAGATCAGGTCTAAGTTTCCCACACTGGCCTGGAACTTGTAATTCTCCTTCCTCAGCCTTTTGAGTATAAGGGATTACAGGCATGTATCACCATACCTCGTAACATATAATTTATTTTATATTCAAATGTAACAGCAGAAGAAAAGAAATGACTGAAAATGTTAGTGAGGTCATGGATTCAATACCTAGTACTTGCCATCTTCCTCAATTAATCTGAAGATCAAGATGTTCATATTATTTAGAGGTGCTTTAATGGGAGTACGATGGTGACTCTCATATAATGCACAATTTCATGGGCTGTCTTTGGAGAAGTATGGCCATTGAAGATAGTAATAATGATGATGTGTCTGCAGGTGAGGCTCAGTGACAGCACCATTTAAAAAATAGCTATTTGGCTTTGTTTTGGGTACTCACTCAGCACTATTCTAAATGTTCAGTATCTTTTTAAAATTCTGAAATACTCCCAGTGTAAGTACTATCATTATTCCTACATTTCAGATTAGGAAACTTAACACAGAGATTGGCAAAGCAGAACTCAAATCTAAGATGACTTTCATTTTAAACAATTAAGAAAAGACAAATGAACTCAGCTATCAAGAATAATCCAGGTTAGGTCTACAGCTGGCCTTTCAAAATACATTCTACTACTACCCAAAAGAAACGGTGTGTTCTGCTGGACCCTCATCTGTCCTCACCTGGGAACCCTCTTCATTGTAGTGCCTGGCATTCCGGAACATCAGTTTCATGTCCTCTATCATTCCCTCTTCACCTGCGTATTTGTCATTGCGGATGTTATGCTCAATTATTTTCAAGTCCATTGGTTCCAAGATGATTTTATAATAATCAGGATAGTCCTTCTTGGACGGTTTAACCATAAATAGATCACAAAGTCTTCTGCCTGAACCTGGCTCTCGAGCTTCAAGAACAACATTGAATAAAATTTTCATTCGCTGCTTTCTTATGTTCTTTTTACTGTTGAAGGGGGAGGTAGAAGGGAAAAATGGTAACAGGTTCAGTTTTCTTTATACAAGGATGAACATAAAATGAAACAAATTAATCTTGTGGGCAGGTGCTATATAATGATTATAATGTATTGATTACACAGTATACATGCTAGAAGCTATAAACAGATAACAGGAAAATTTCCAAAATAGTAAAATATGCCTGTGATCAGCAGACAAACTCGTTCAGAATATTTTATGAAATGCAATGGTTAAAAAAAAAGATTTTGTTCAACATCAAAAGAAACTGCTAGGGCTAGGGATACAGTTCAGTGGCACAAGTGCCTGGCTGGCAAGTGTAAGGTCCTGAGTTCAACTTCCGGTACCAAAAAGAAAAAGAAACTTGTATCATCAAATGAAATATGGTTCTTTGTTTTTAAGACAAAGTAGAGCAATAATGCAATAAAATTAGTTACTCCCTATTATTAATAAAATCTACACCTCTAAGCACAAAAACAAAAACAAAAATCCACGAAAACTAAGAGAAGTACTTTACCCTCTTAACCACACCAAAATAATAGTATATTCTGGTTAGCAGAAAACAAGAGTGCCTACCAGGTTAGTGCTTCTATAGTGGGCATAAGACTCTTGCACTGATCATGTCAGGGTCAATCCCTGTTGCCTTCCTCCACCAGCATTACTTAAAGAAGTGATTTACAGTTCATCTGAGCTCTCTGTAAATTTTCACCCTTAAATGTGAATACCCATCTTGTTTCCAAATTCCCTGGATGACATATGACTCTGTGAAACTGATGAGTGGTATGGAATAAAGTACAAGAGACAAACATTCAAAAGGGGCCCAAGACAGCAGATGGTCTCATCTACAGAAAACTGATTCAGAAAGGCAAATGACTTCCTACAGTGGGCTGTTTAGAAACTTACAAGAGATGATTTTCCAATATGATTTCTTTACTGGTATTTTTGGTGGTTTTTTTTTTTTTTTTTTTTTTTTTTTTTTGAGATAGGGTCTCACTATAAAGCCCAGGTTGGCCTCAAACTTGCAGCAATCTTCCTGCCTCAGCCTTCTGAGTGCTGGGATTAAAAGTGTGTGCCATCTCACCTGGTCCAGTATGATTTCTGTTCAACTGTTCTTATAGTTTACAGGATACTGCTAAAGAATTTCCAGCCAAATTCTTAACCAGCAGTCTTCAAGTGAACAGTCAGGTATGTAATAAATGACTTACAACTTTGTTTCTATTCAACAATCATTTACAAAAAGCCTATAATACATCACTTGGAGGTAAATATTTTGTTTCCTACCCTATAAGGAAAAGGAAGTTCATTCTGGAAGCACATTTTGTGGCTGTATGGGTCTCTTAGTCCAGTCCTCTGACTCACTCTACTGCTGGGTCATGTGAACCTGGGATCATTCTTGTCATTTTCTTCCTTCATTTCTTTTGGGTTTCTGTGTTTTTGTTGGGTAATCTAGGAAATGTTTCAGCTGTGGATACTATTTCTGTAAAGAGGCATCATGCAGTGATGATATGAGATAAATAAACAGTTCTCTCATTCTTAGTCTTTAGCACCACTAAATCAAAACAAAAGGAAGACTCAATAATTCAAGTCTGAAGCCCTAATCATAAAAGATCTGAGTAATCAATTCAAAATGAAATCAGTCCTCATTCCACTGAAGGCCCTATCTAGACCAGGAGATGAGTCCTATTGCCTTCTAAAATTCAACACACTACTCCTAATTGCCGCTAGGCTTTTCTGTATGAGGCTACAAATATGCCCATCTGGTACTGAACCCAGCGCATTTTTGTTTTTTTGAGAGAGGATCTTGAATTTGTGATAGGTTGGCATGGCACAGGCTGGCCTTGAACTCTTGATCCTTCTGCCTCAGTCACCTGTGTGCTGGGATTACAGGGTGTGTACCAGCAGGACCACTGTAATTCAGATTTTTATAAGATTTTTAAGAAAAGGGAATGGTGGGGCTGGGGATTTAGCTCAGCAGCATAAGCGCCTGCTTTGCAAGTGCGCAGCTGTGAGTTCCATCCCCAGTACCAATTAAAAAAAAAAAAGAAAAGGGAATGGTCTTAACTGAATTTTCAAAACCAAGTAAAAGAACAATAAACAGTCCATTCTTGCCAATAACTGAGTTTTGGTAGCTTTCAAAAGAACATATTGATAATGTGGGTATCTAGTTGTAGATAAGGAACTGCTCTAGGCAGAGGTGGTACCACAGGCCTGTAAACCCAGCACTCAGGAGGCCAAGGCAGGAGGTCTGCCGCAAGTTCAAGACCAGTCTTTAAAGCACAGTTCAAGACCTTGTCGTCAAAAAAGAAAAAAAAAAAAGGTAGAATTGGTTTCTAACCTCCATGCTAGGGTCCTAAGTGAACAGATTCTGTTTTGTTATTTTGTTTACATTTTTCCAGATCCTTTTACTGCCTTTGACAATGAGAATTACTGGTCTATTCATTTCAATATGGTTTCTAAAAAAAAACCTGAGAGACAAGGTCTTGCTAAGTCACTAAGTTGTCCAGAATGTGCTTGAACTTTGGATCCTCCTGCCTCAACCCCCAGAGTGCTGGGATCACAGGTGTCTGTGCATACCATGCCTGGCTTCCAGCTGCTGTTTTCAATCTCACTTTGTTCTTCAGATTCTTTTTAGAACCCCTGTATGAATGCTATTTCTCCACTTCCTTTAAACTATTAATTGATAAACCATTTCTGACTTGTCCATTTTTGGAAAACAAATCATATATTACAACTTATAACTGGAAAAAATATTTTTTAAAAAATCCATACTTTTGAACATACATCTTAAGGGAGTTCAAAACCAGGGCTGTTCAAACTTAAGAGGATACATAAACACTGTTACAATAAATATATATAGCAAGTCCCCAACTTCTTATAAACATTCAAATTGTGAATTTCACAGGGGTACTGTATAAGATTCACTTTGTTAGCTTACCAACAAATCTAACTTATAAACTATACTCCCAAAATAGAACTTGTTCATAAGTTGGAGACTTACTGTAATTTTAAATATATAATTTTAGAATTTTACAAGAGATAGGCTATAAAGAGTCCTGTACTAAAAATATCAGTACATTACACCAATTTTCCAATACACAGAAGTCAAATATTTTAAGACATAGATACTGTTTCTAATTTGCACAAAGATTCTGACTAGTTAGGGTTCTGTTCTGAAGCACTGATTTTTTAGTATCATCCTCCTGAGCCCAATCTACCCTGAAATATGGGAATCAGTTACTGTTTGCTCCTCCCACCAATGCCTAGATTTCCAAGGCATTCCCAGATCTGATTTTCCTTTAATTCTTCATACTGTAATGTTAGTCCTAACCTTAATTTTTATAGCTGACCACTTTCTCAAATGTTCTTATCATTCATTATTCTTCTACTGAAACTCTTACTATAAAATTTGTATTTATAGTAATAGCTAATATTTCTATCATTGTGAAACACTTCTGTCATATACTGAGAATCAGTTTCAATTATTATCCTAACTTTGCAGAGGTAAGAAATGAGCTATTCATTAGAGACCAAATGAATACCCGAGTCCATAAACTGAATAATCCAAACAAACACTTAAATCAGCTAATAATCACCATGCTGCTTTTATCATGTTTGTTATTTTCCTAAAAGATGACACTTAGCAACTGTTAATCAGTCAACAATTTAAGTTTCCTACCACTTAGCTCCCTGGTCTAAGACCTTCAGCAGTACTTGCCATGAAATTAAGTAAACTCAAAGGTTCTTTCCTTTATAAAGTTTGCTGTATTTTATCCACCTTTTCATTCATCACTCAGTCTTTTTCAATGAGTCTTCCCAGAAGGTAATATCTAACTAAAACTAGCCAGGTGTGTTAGTGCACATCTGTAATCTCAGCCGTCAGGAGGCTGAGGCAGCAAGATTGTTGAGAGGTTGAGGCCAGTTGGCACTACATAGCGAGTCCAAGGCCCAACCTGAACTATATAGCAAGACCTTGTCTCAAAGAAGAGCAAAGAAGAAGAAGAAGAGGAAGAAG
>PVJX010019711.1:20007-34574 GCA_004027295.1 Dolichotis patagonum | reverse complement strand
GTAATCCACCATATCAATAGAGCCAAAAGCAAGAACCACATGATCATCTCTATAGATGCAGAAAAAGCTTTTGATAAAGTCCAACACTCATTCATGATAAGAACCTTACAGAGAATTGGAATAGAGGGTCTTTATCTCAATATGGTAAAGGCCATCTATGACAAACCAACAGCCAGCATCATATTGAATGGTCAAAAAACTGAAAGCCTTTACCTTAAAATAAGACAAGACAAGGATGTCCGTTATCACCACTGCTATTCAACATAGTACTGGAAATACTAGCCAGAGCAATAAGACAGGATAGAGAAATAAAAGGAGTAGAGATAGGAAAAGATGAAGTTAAATTATCATTATTTGCAGATGACATGATACTTTACATAGAAGACCCCGTAAACTCTATTGAAAGACTCCTAGATATAATTAACAAATTCAGCAAGGTAGCCAGATACAAAGTCAATACACAAAAATCAATAGCATTTCTATACACTAACAACAAAAGTACTGAGAGAGCAAAAAGTGAAACTACACCCTTTACACTAGCATCCAAAAAATGAAATACTTAGGAATTAATCTCATGAAAGAAGTAAAAGAGCTATACAGGGAAAATTATAATACCCTGAAAAAGGAAATTGAAGAGGACCTCAGAAAATGGAAAGACATCCCCTGTTCATGGATAGGAAGAGCAAACATTGTAAAAATGGCCATTCTCCCAAAATTACTATACAGATTCAATGCCATCCCAATCAAAATACCAGTAACATACCTCATGGATCTAGAGAAATCACTCCTAAAATTCATCTGGAACCAGAAGAGACTTAGAATAGAAAAGGCAATTCTAAGCAACAAAGGCAAGGCAGGAGGCATCACAATCCCTGACTTAAAATTATACTACAAAGCTACAGTGGTAAAGCCAGTATGGTACTGGAATAGAAACAGACCCAAGGATCAGTGGAATAGATTGGAAGATACAACCACAACTGCAAACTCACTCAACCACCTCATCTTTGATAAAGGGGCCAGATATGCTTGCTGGAAGAATGACAGTCTCTTTAACAAATGGTGCTGGAAAAATTGGCTGTCTGTATGCAGAAGACTAAAACTAGACCCATGTCTATCACCATACACTAAACTAAAATCTAAATGGATTAAAGATCTAAATATTAAAACAGAAACACTAAAACTGCTGGAAGACAAAGTAGGTAAAAGCCTCAAAGATATAGGGGTAGGAAGAGAATTCATGAACAAGAACCAAAGAACACAGGAAGTACTTCCCAGAATCAATAACTGGGACCACATCTTATTAAAGAATTTCTGCATTTCAAAAGAGGTTTCCAACAGAGTGAAAAGAAAACCCACAAATTGGGAAAAAATCTTCATGGACAGCCCCTCAGACAAAGGACTTCTGTCTAGAACTTATAAAGAATTAAAAAAAATCACTCTCAAAATTCAAAGACCCAATCCTAAAATGGGCATCTGAAATGAATACACAGTTCTCAGATGAAGAAATACAAATGGCAAATAAATACATGAAAAAATGTTCATCATCATTAGTCATGAGAGAAATGCAAATTAAAACCACACTGAGATTCCATCTCACTCCAGAAAGAATGGCCAAGATAGAAAAAACTACCAACAACAAGTGTTGGTAGGCTGTGGGGAAAAAGGAACTCTTCTACACTGTTGGTGGGAGTGTAGACTGGTGCAACGACTATGGAGGTCAGCCTGGAGATTCCTCAAAAAGCTGGGTATGGAAGTCCCATTTGACCCAGCTATTCCACTTCTAGGCATATTTCCAGAAGAACTGAAAACATCATACCACAGTTATATATGTGCACCCATGTTTATAGCAGCACAATTTGTAATAGCCAGATCTTGGAAACAACCTAAGTGCCCATCAGCTGAGGAATGGATAAAATTTTGTGGCATTTTTATACAATGGAGTACTACTCAGCTATAAAGAATGATCACATTGAGGTATTTATAAATAAATGGACACGACTTGAGACAATTCTCTTAAGTGAAATAAACCAAACTCACAAGGGTAAATACCCTATAATCTCCCTAATATGAGATTTGATAAGAGTATATATAAGACTTTATGGTAAGCATGAGTCCCCATCTCACAGCTTCAAAGTCTTTCAAAGTTTTCAATCATCAGTTGGAATGGTGTTTTCCTGTTGTTTTTTTTAGACTATATCATACTTGATGATATGAATAACAGTTTTGAAGAAAATAAAACATTATGAAAGCTATTGTTGATTTAACATCATCCTTCTTCGAAGTCCTACCGTGCTTTTTGTTTTGTTCTACTACCATTGGTTCTATCTATCACATTGTGTCTTATTGGAATTTGAATATGTGTGATAGCTCAAACAAATTTTTTTTCTTTTTTATAAAAAATGAGATATTACAATACCCATTGAACATTTTCTGTTATTTGGTTCAGAAAGCTTTGTAATCCTTTCACTCTATGCATGGCTTTTTACTATTGTGTTATGTTTGATATTATTGCACTTGAAACTACGCTCAACTATATCAAAGTAAGAGATATGGTGTTAGCTACTGTTGATGTCCAGTTGACTTAAAGTACTGTGTTGCCTATGTTGTCCTGTTCTGATCTGCTCTGTACTGCCCCCTTTTGTTTTATTCTCTTTCAAATTAAAAAAAAAGTAAAAAAAAGAAGAAAAAAAAAACAATAGAAGTATCACTGAATTACCAATGATTGTTTGAAAAATTAAAATCTATGAAACTTTGAGTAACTAAAATTATAAAAGGATCATAAGATCAGAAATGAAAAGACAGTCATTGTAATTCTTACCACACAATATGCACAGCCATGCAAAAGCTCACTATATCTACACAAGAAACCAGTGCATTTACTACAAAAATTGATAAAATTTATAGATATCTATCACTTATCCACATTGAATCACAAAGTAACAGAAAATCTAAGAAGACTAATAAACAGCAAGATGGAATTAGTAAAACAATATGTCTCTTATTAAAAGCAAGACCATAACTCAAAGGTTTTACATATATATATATCACTTATTACTGCAAAATTCACCAAAGATATTGATAATGAGGTAATATTTTCACATTTATTTTAAAAGCCAGCCTAATTCTGTATCAAAATTGCAAATGGACTAAAAGAAAAGAAAATTGTGTCCAGTAACTCTGGTGAATGTAAATACAATAACCATCAACTAAAATAATATCAAACTGAATTCAACAGCACATTGAAAGGATAAGTCATCATTTTCAAGCATGATTTACCCCCAGAACTCAAGGATGGCTCGATGTACCCACATCAATCTATCTGACACATTATATTAAAGAATAAAGGGCAAAAATAATATGATGATGTGAATGAATGCAGAAAAAATATTTGACAAAATTCATCTCTCTTTTATGTAACAGTTTTTGAATAATGAAGTAGGTAAGGAAATATGACACTAGAGTAAAGGCTATATGTGACAAGTCTATACTTAACATCATTTTCAATTTTAAGGAGATGAAAGCTTTTCCTATATGATCACCAAAAAGTTAATAATGTTCACTGTCAACATTTATATTCAGGGGCTGGGGATTTAGCTCAGTGGCTTATGCGCCTGCCTGGCAAGCGCGAGGTCACGAGTTCGATCCCCGGTACCAAAAACAAAAACAAAAACAAAAACAAAAACAAAAAATATTTATATTCAGTGAAATACTGTAAATTTTAGCCAAAACAGACAAAAGAAATAAATGCCATTCAAATTGGAAAGAAAGGCATTAAACTGTCACTCTCTTTCAAGAGTGATCTTATTTACCAAAAATCCTGAAGGTAACATCGAAACTATTAGAATTAAATAAATTCAAAAAGTTACATCATAAAATATCATGAAAAATCTGCAAAATATTTATACATTAACAATGAACACACAATCCAAAACAGAAATGAAGGTTAATTTCTTTCATAATAGGACAAAATAACAAACAGCTAGTAATAAATTTAACCAAATTAAAATACTGTCTATTTTTAGTAATAATTGTCAGTTTCACACAAGTGTGATTAGAACATGTAATATGACTTCAGTCTTCTTAACTTTTTAAAGTTGTTTCGTGATTTAACACTTGATCTATCCTTAACTATGGATTTGTAATGCAATAGGAAAGGATGCACATTCTGTTGCTGTTGAATGAAATATCTTGCATTTCTGTTTGTTCCAATTTGTCCCAAGTACAGTAGAGGATTTATTGTTCTTTATATTCTATCTAGTTGATCTATTATTATGAAGGGACAATGTTCCTATTGTTATTGTATTGATATTTATTCTTGAGGTCTATTAACATTGACTTTATATATTTAGGGGTTTTTAATTTGCAGTTGTGTAAATGCATTTATATTTTCCCAAACCACAAATGTATTTGCAATTGTTATATTTTCTTGAATTAACCCTGGTCTTATTTCATAAAGACCTTGTTTATTTAATTTTGCTATGTTGATTTAAAGTATATGATCTCTGATATAAATATTAGTTCTATTTTCATTCTTATTTGCAAGAAATACGTATCTTTTTCATCCTTACACTTTCAAATTATATGTATCATTGAAGATGAGAAAATTATTGGCAAATTGTACTAGTTCTTGCTTTTTTAAATCTACTCAGTTATTGTATCATTTTGTAGGAGCATATGACTCATTCAAATTGGTGGTAATTCAAATTTATTGATAGATATTACCTACCACTGCTATTCTGTTAATTGACTTCTATTTATACATTGCTTTTTAAAATTTCTTTTTTTTTTTTCTTTTGCTGTGTTCCTACTTAAGTGCTGTGTCATTTCCTTGTTGACTACATAATTTTTTTGTGTGCAAAACTTATTTCCTACTTTTGGTCTTTTGTGAATCTATAGTTCAGTTTTTGCTTTGTGGTTACTATGATACTTAGAAAACAACATTAGGCAATTTGAAAGTGATGACAAATTAACTTGTATAACACTCTAATAAGAGTTGTAATCTACTCTCATGTGAAAATTTTGATATATAAAAGATGAAAATTTACATCTTTTTATCTCTTAGTAAATTATTATTGCTATTGTTTTCACAGTTTTGCTCTTTGATTATATTAAATATATGAATGGTTAACAAACTAGCATGGGCCTTAGAATATTCTGTATCTCATTGTGTACTTGTACTTATTTTTACAGTGAGGTTTATATTTTTCACATATTTTCATGAAAATAATTTATATCTTTTGCTCTTACTTTACAGAACATATCTTAACCTTCCTTGTAAGACATATTGAATGATGAGCAATTACCTTAACACTTGTTTGTCTTTTTTTTTTAATGTGTAAAACACAGCTTCAGTATTTACAGAATCCATGGTTAGAAGCCTTTCCTTCTATGTATCTTCCCTCTCACTTGTTCTGTAAGATTTCTGTTAAGTCATTTCCTCTTAGCCTTAATAATGATTAACCTTTAATATACAATTTATGTCTTATTGCTTGAGGATTCTTCTCTTAGATTTTGACAGTTTGATTATAATACGTCTTGGTGTAATCTCTTTTGTATTGAATTTCACAGGATATCATCAGTCTTATGCATAAGTACTTACATCTTTCCTCTGGTTAGAAATCTTTATTTTTTTAAATAAACTTTTTATCCCTTTGTATCTCTTTTTTTCTTGAACTCCTGTAATTAGAATACATTTTATTTTATTCATTAAGCTTTTCAACTTGAAAGCTTCTGTTAAGTATTTTCAAGTAACTTCAGACCTTCTCTTAAGTATATTTTGGTAATTTGTTCTCTAAACTGTTTTACTGTCATTTCTTGTAGACATTTCAGGCTAGTTTCACTACAGAAAAACTTTCCTATATGGTAAGAGCATGAGGATGCTTGCTGTAGAGATGTTATGGTTCTGTCATCAGTGAGCTATCAGGTATATAATGTCTTCTAGTTTTTCAGTGTTGATGAAAACTTCAGGGATCCTCAGTGGCCAGTGTTGGATAATGAGGTTCTAGGTGAGAGTGGTTGCTGCGAAGGTCCTCCTTGTCACTGTGTCTAGCTCCTTGTCACTGTGTCTAGCTTTTGAGCCCAGTTGTAATAACGGAAGCCTCCATTTCTGATGAGGGCTGCCTATAGAGCATCCATCAATCTGAAGTTTGAAGCATGGGTAGATGGAAAGATGACATCTCTTAGACCTGAGGTTGTAGCAGTATTGCATCCTGGGGAAGAAGTTATTCATGCTGCCATGTTGCCAGTCACACACAAAATATGAGCACTTTTGAAGAAGTCAGAAAGCAGAAGTCTTTAGAGATGCATGATCTCTGGGTAACCGTGGACGTGAATCTCCACTGTATTAGAGCTCATGTTTAGAGCACATGGACATGTACACCGAGGTCTTTTTCCAGGAGGTAGGATTCTGTTATCTGTGACATGTTTGTGGTGAGGGCACCTTCACAGACTGGTTTCGGAGTTTGGGAACTCAGGGACTAGTTGAGACCCCAGAATCAGGATGCTCATGGATAGGCAAAGATAATATCTTCTTTTTAACAGTGGTTATTTGTCACATCAAGAAAGCGAGTGCAGACAGGTCTCCTCTGGTTTCCCCTGATTGGGATGGCTGGTGGTAACCTAGTTAACAAGAGAGATGAATGACTTTGTGGGGGTAGGCATGTGTGTAACATAGTATTTCCTGCTACACAGTGAACCCAAAAAAGGGCCATCATTTCCTCAAGTCCTTGTCGTCTCCTGGCACCTCAGGTGTACTAACCCCACTGTCTGTTGTTTTATGTGGGTGTTTTGCTTTTATTTCCTCTTTGTTTTCTTCACTGTTTTACTACCCATTTTGAAATTAATGGGCACTGAAACACTCATTAGATTATTTGTTGTTTAGTTTATGATTAACTGCCTATTCTTACTTTTATATTTTGGGAGAGTACAGGAATGAAGGTATGTGCGCCTCTGTCATCGTGGTGCTATCACTCTCGGACAAGTGCATGAAAATATTTTCATCTAATTGTCTTTCTGTTAACATTGTCAGTTATATAGTTTAATATTAAAATGATGTAATTTGTTATCTAAACATCTGAAATTGAACTCTACTAGGCTATGATATGTCTTTTTATAAATTTTTCAATAAAATTTATTACCAATTATTATGAAGTGTTTGTGAGTACATTTATGATGGATTTTCTGTCTAATATTAAATTTACTGAGTTATCCTAGCTAAATTTTGGTGTCCAAAGGAATTCTATAATTCTAATTTAGAATATTTTAGAATATTATTTTGTTTTGTAATCTAGAATAGCCTTTCATTTTTTGGAACAATATATATACAGTAGATACAAATATTAATATATGTAACATTTATGATATGTATATACATGCATTAAAATCCAGAATTAAAAAATATTCTTCCACCACTAATGGTTTATTCTTTTCTATGCTAGGTACATAAAAGTAGTTCATCAGCACAGCCCAGTGAAGATCTAAACTGCCTTTATTATATATTATAGATTTGGTAAGAATCAATCTACTGCCAGGTGCAGTGGTGCTAGTGGGTAATCCCAGCATTCCAGGAAGCTGAGGCAAGAGGATTGTAAATTCAAGCCTAACCTCTTAAATTTATTGACTTAGGAAGAGATTGATTCAAAATAAAAAAGGAAAAGAGCAAGTGATATAGCTCATTGAGAAATCTCAAGGTTCAGCCCCCAGTACCACTCATAAAAATAAAAAACAATAAAATACGTCAAAAATCTGTCTCCTTCTGGTTGACTTCTCGGTAGCTCGCAGAGCTTTCTGTTGAGATCCTGCTCTGCTCACCATGCTCTGTCTGCTTTCCAGCACATTCTGAGTGTAAAGTTTTTGCATATTTAGCATCAAAACAGTTTCTCTTCTTTCCAAAGATGTTTAATCTTTTCTATGATTTCTTATGAAGTTTGAAAATTTGGCAAATATATTGAGAATAAAATTGTTTTGTTTCAGATCTTTATATAAAATCTTGGCACCCAGGCTCAGAAGGATTGCAAAACATTTTGCCATGTTTTCTTGACAAAGTAGAAGGAGACCTTTGCCTAACAAATTTCTGCAATTTAAAAATTTGCACAGATCCAATAAAAACTCACTGTACATACTTTACTCACTTAGGTTTGTCAACTCATCAATTTACTCTCTGTAGTCCTTTAGTATGTTCTGAATGTCATTAGACTGAATGTTTATAATTGTCTAGATATTCCAATTTTTCTCAGGTAAAACAAAATTATAAGCAGTTATTTCACCTCGTCTGGCAGAGGAATTATAAACAAGAATGAAATTTTTGTATATTTAATTTGTCTTGTTATTTTGCATGTTTTCTCTTTGTTTTCTCTTTCAGTTCTCCTTCCTAATTTGATAATTTATTGTTATATTTCAACTTCATTTAAACTTGTTTTTATTGGTATACGGTTGTAGTATATAATGATCATGTTCACCCTGGAGAACTGGTGCATGTGAGTAACACACCTTAATTCTTTTATGTACCCTCTCTCTTCCCTCTGCACTCCTTTCATCCATCATTTGGTCTTCTTTCCATTTGTAAAATTAGTTAGTAATTTACTGGGGATGTAGCTCAGTGGCCCAGCACCTGCCTAGAAAGCACAAGGCCCTGGATTTGATTTCTGGTATGATCAATAATTAAGTAAATAGGTAGCAAGAGACATGTTCTTGAATCAACTGTACTATTTAACTTGTGATTGCTGTATGCATTTTTAGATTATTACATTATATTCCAAATCATTGCTATAGTTTCTTTTTCTTTTTTCTTTTCTTTTGAACTGACTTTATTAAAAAATGTTTGTAGGACAGATGATTCTACTCAGCCTTTGTGAATGCTAAGAAAGTCTATTAATGAGCTATGCTCATCCATTTTTTAAAAACTATATCAAGCTCTCATCAACTGCATGAAATTCCTGGCATTATTTTTGTTGTTTTGGAGGAGCTTTAGCTTTATTTTTCAAATTGCATGCTGTATTATTTTTGGCAACATGTATCCTTTCACTCTCAGTTACTAAGATGTAGACTAATCGCAGCATCCTGACGTTCTGTCATGTCTTCTTTAATAAATCATTGGTCTCCTTCTTCCCATCATGCAGCCCAATTAAAAATAGAATAAATTATTTATGCTTGTTCTAATTTAATCCAAAAACAACTAAAAATATAATATTATGGATGTAATTTCATTTATAAAGATGTATAAATGATAGTAAATGCATGATACATTTTTTAAAAATTTTATTTAGAAAAAAACAACCAAACAAAACAGAAAAAAGGGTAGCAACAATACAGAGTTCCAAAGGAAAAAAAGAAAAGAACAACAACAAAAACAAAAAACCACTAAGAAATCACTAGTTGATAAATTGCATACAGTCATCTTGAAAACAGTTGTTCAAGTTACAAAATTAAAGCATACAAACTAGACATTCAAACAGTAAGACTATTAACAATTCTGCTCAACAATCTAACAAACACACTAGTATGGTCATCTATCTTCCACACTTAAACATACATGCAGTTATATCCTTTAGAGCACTTTCTTTTGCTCTCTCTTTTACAGTAGCAATTATTGTGGGTTTTATTACTCCTACAGTTCTTATTACGTTTTTTATTTTAAAAAGAATAAAACAAAAGAGGGCAGAACAAAGCAGATCAGAAGACAACAACATAAGCAACACAACTTTACAATAGGACAACCAGATATTAACAGTAGCTGTCAAAACACTCTATCTCTGCTATAGTTGAGCATAGTTTCATATACAATAATATCAAACATAACACAATAGTATAAAACCGTACAAGAGAATGAAAGAATTACAGAACATTCTGAACCGAATAACTATGATCAATGGCTACTATAATATCTCATTTTGAATAAAAAGATTTGTTTATACTATCACATATATTAAAATCCCAATAAGACACAACTTAATAGAACCGATGGTAATAGCAGAGTAGAAACATAGTAGGACTTCTAAGAAAGACTATATTAAATCAGCAATGGCTGCCATAATGTTTTGCTTTCTTCAAAACCGCTGTTCATACCATCACGCATAATAAAGTCAAACAAAACAGATTAAAACCATTCCAACTGATGAATGAAAACATTTAAAGGCTTCAAAGCAATGAAA
Organism: Dolichotis patagonum; assembly: GCA_004027295.1. Lineage (NCBI taxonomy): Eukaryota > Metazoa > Chordata > Mammalia > Rodentia > Caviidae > Dolichotis > Dolichotis patagonum. The sequence goes on along the minus strand of PVJX010019711.1, from coordinate 24,426 downwards.
TGGGGAACCATGATTACTATAAAATCTTATATACTCTTACCAACTCTCATACTAGGGAGACTATACGGTATTTACACATGTGTGTTTGGTTTATTTCACTTATGAGTATGGTCTCAAGTCATGTCCATTTATTTATAAATATCTCAATGTGATCATTCTTTATAGCTGAGTATTACTCCATTGTATAAAAATACCACAACTTTTTAATCCATTCCTCAATTGATGGGCACTTAGGTTTTTTCAAAGATCTGGCTATTACAAATTGTGCTGCTATAAAGTGATATCTGGGTGCACATATATCACTATGGTATGATGTTTTCAGTTCTTCTGGGAATATGCCTAGAAGTGGAATAGCTGGGTCAAATGGGACTTCCAAACCCAGCATTTTGAGGAATCTCCAGACTGATCTCCACATTGGTTGCACCAGTCTAAACTCCCACCAACAGTGCAGAAGAGTTCCTTTTTCCCCACAGCCTCTCCAGCACTTGTTGTTTGTAGTTTTTTCTATCCTGGCCATTCTTTCTGGGGTGAGATGGAATCTCAGTGTAGTTTTAATTTGCATTTCTCTAATGAATAATGATGATGAACATTTTTTCATGTATTTATTTGCCATTTGTAATTCTTCATCTGAGTACTGTATATTCATTTCAGATGCCCATTTTTGGATTGGGTCTTTGAATTTCAAGGGTCTGATTTTTTTTTTATTCTTTCTAAGTTCTAGATAAGAAGTCCTTTGTCTGAGGGACAATCCATTAAGATTTTTTCCCAATTTGTGGGTTTTCTTTTCACTCTGCTAGAAATCTCTTTTGACATTCAGAAACTCTTTTATAAGATATGGTCCCAGTTATTGATTCTGAGAAGTATATCTCGTGCAGTTTGATTCTTGTTCATGAATTCTCTATGTACCCCTATATCTTTGAGGTTTTTACCTACTTTGTCTTCCAACAGATTTAGTATTTCTGTTTTAATATTTAGATCTTTGATCCATTTAGATTTTAATTGAGTAAATGGTGATAGGAATGGGTCTAGTTTAAGTGTTCTGCATATGGATAGCCAATTTATCCAGCACCATTTGTTGAAGACACTGTCATTCTTCCAGCGAGCATGTTTGGCCCCTTGATCAAAGATAAGGTGGTTGAGTGGGTTTGTGGTTGTGGTAGTATCTGCCAATCTATTCCTTTGATCTTCAGGTCTGTTTTTCTTCCAGTACCATGTTGATTTTATTACTGTAGCTTTGTAGTATAATTTCAAATCAGGGATTCCGATGCCTCCTGCCTTGCCTTTGCTGCTTAGAATTGCCTTTGCCTTTGCTATTCTAGGTCTCTTCTAGAATGAATTTTAGGAATGATTTCTCTAGATCTATGAGGTATGTTAGTGGTATTTTGTTTGGGATTGCATTGTATCTGTATAGTAATTTTGGTAGAATGGCCTTTTCACAATGTTTGTTCTTCCTATCCATGAACAGGGGATGTCTTTCCATTTTCTGAGGTCCTCTTTGATTTCCTTTTTCAGGGTATTGTAATTTTCCTTGTATAGCTGTTTACAACTTGCATGAGATTAATTTCTAAGTATTTCATTTTTTATTTGGATGCTAGTGTGAATGGTGTGGCTTCTCTTACATCTCTCTCAGTATTTTTGTTGTTAGGGTATAGGAATGCTATTGATTTTTGAGTATTGACTTTGTATCCAGCTACATTGTTTAATTTATTTATCGTATCTAGGAATTTTTCAATGGAGTTTTGGGGGTCTTCTATGTAAAGTATCATGTCTTCTGCAAATAATGATAATTTAACTTCCTCTTTTCCTATCTTTACTCCTTTTATTTCTCTCTCTGGTCTAATTACTCTGGCTAGTATTTCCAGTACTATGTTGAATAGGAAAGGTAATAGGGGACATCCTTGTCTTGTACCTGATTTTAAGGTAAAGGATTTCAGCTTTTCGCCATTTAATATGATACTGGTCATAGGTTTGTCATAGATAGCCTTTATCATATTGAGGTAAAGACAATCTATTCCAATTCTCTGTAAAGTTCTTATCACGAGTGAGTGTTGGACCTTATCAATAGCTTTTTCTGCATCTATAGAGATGATCATGTGGTTCTTCCTTTTGGCTCTATTGATATGGTGGATTGCATTTATTGATTTACATATGTTGAACCATCCTGCATTCCTGGGATGAATCCCACTTGGTCAGGGTGAATAATCTTCTTGATGATTTGTTGTATCCTGTTTGCTAATATTTTATTGAGAATTTTGCATCTATGTTCATTAGGGATATTGGCCTATAGTTCTCTTTTTTAGTTGGGTCTTTCTCTGGTTTTGGTACTAGAGTAATATTTGCTTCCAGGAATGACTTAGGAAGCATTGCTTCCCTTTCAATTTCATTGAAAAATTTCAGGAGTGTTGGAATTAAGTTTTCTTTGTATTTCTTGTAGAATTCTGCAGTGAATCCATCTGGGCCTGGACTCTTCTTTGTAGGCCAGGACTTAATTACATTTTCAACTTCAGTAATATAAATCGGGTTATTCAGCAGTTTTACATCTTCCTGATCCAGCTTTGGTAGTTCATATGTAATTAGGTATCTGTCTATTTCTTCAGTGTTATCAAACCATCAACACCTATTTCAAAAACCTCTACTAGAGTATTGTTCTTCCTATCCATGAACAGGGGATGTCTTTCCATTTTCTGAGGTCCTCTTTGATTTCCTTTCTCAGGGTATTATAATTTTCCTTGTATAGCTGTTTTACAACTTGCATGAGATTAATTTCTAAGTATTTCATTACTTGATATCATTACATGATAAAAGCAACTGCAAAAACTCCACAAGCACATGGAAACTGAGTAATACACTCTTGAGCAACCAGTGGGTCACAGAGGAAATTAAAGAAGTAATTAAACAATATCTACAAGCAAATGAACATACAAACAAAACTTACCAGAATTTGTGTGATGCAATGAAACCTCTACTAGAGGTTTTCGAAATAGGTGTTGATGATCTTCTATATTTCCACTGAGTCTGTAGTAATTTCACTTTTTTCGTTCCTTATTGCATGAATTTGAGTTTTTATTTCCTTTTTTAAATAAGATTGGCCAAGGGCTTATCAATTTTATTTATTCTTTCAAAGAACCAACTCTTTGATTCATTGATCCTTTGTACTGTTTTCTTAGTCTCTATTGCATTAATTTCTGCTCTAATCCTTATAATTTCCTCCCTTCTTTTGGCTTTGAGCTTGGCTTGCTCTTCTTTTTCTAGATGTTTGAGTTGTATCATCACCTTGTTTATTTGGGTTCATTGTGTCTTCCTGATGTAGGAACTCAGTGCAATAAATTTTCCTCTAAGGACTGCTTTCATTGCATCACACAATGGTCTGTTTTAGAGAATGTCCCATGTACTGCTGAGAAGAAAGTGTATTCTGAAGTTGTTGGATGGAACACTCTGTATACATCTATCAAGTCCATTTGTTCACAGGTGTGATTCAGTTCTGTTATGTCTTTACTGATTTTCTGTCTAGTTGATCTGTCCCTTTGGGTCAATGGTGTGTGAAAGTCTCCCGTTATAATTGTATTATTGCTTATTTGATTTTTCATTTCTGTTAGTATTTGCTTTGTATAGCTGGGCGCTCTGGAATTTGGTGCATATATATTTAAGGTTGTTATCTCTTCCTCTTGAAGTTTTCCCCTAACTAGTATGTAGTGACCTTCTTTATCTCTTTGGATCATTCTTGGTTTCAAGTTCACATTGTCTGCAAACAGGATTGCTACTCCTGCTTTTCTTTGGTTTCCTGTTGCATGAAGTACTGTTTTCTATCCTTTGACTTTCAGTCTATGGGTTTCCTTTTGGGTTAGATTGGTTTCTTGTAGACAGCTTATGGTTGGATGTTGTTCCTTGATCCATTCTGCCAGTCTGTTCCTTTTGATTGGTGAGTTGAGGCCATTTATGTTAATGGTTATAACTATTATATATTGGTTTTTTGTTGGCATGTTATCTTTCTGCTGTTGTATCTTTAGCTTTCCATTCTATGTAATTGTCTGCCTTGCTTGGTGGTTTTATCCTATGTGTATCTAGAATGTCTTTCAGTATTCTGTGTAGGGTTGGTTTGGTGTTTATGAAGTTTTCAGCTGTTCTTTGTCATGGAAGCATCTTATTTCTCCATCTATTTTGAAGGACAGTTTTGCAGGGTACATCAGTCTGTGTTGGAAGTGGTTTTCCTTTAGGATCTGAAATACTTCAGTCCATGCTCTTCTTGACTTTATTGTTTGTGTTGAGAAGTGTGCTGTGATTCTGATAGGTTTTCCTTTGTAGGTGATCTGTCTTTTCTCTCTAACAGCTTTCAGTATTCTGTTCTTAAGCTGGGTTTCTGGGATGGTGATTATTATGTGTCTGGGTGTAGTTTTATTTTGGTTATGGCTATTTGGAGTT
>PVJX010019711.1:0-19907 GCA_004027295.1 Dolichotis patagonum | reverse complement strand
AGGATGGTGATTATTATGTGTCTGGGTGTAGTTTTATTTTGGTTATGGCTATTTGGAGTTCTATATGCTTCACTAATCCAAATGTCAATTTCCATTCTCATGTTTGGGAAGTTTTCATCTATTACTTTTGTAAACATCCTCTTGATATCATTTGGGCTGTCCCCTTCTTTTTCCTTTATCCCTATTAATCTTATGCTATTTTTTGTTGCATCATCTTGTAGCTGTTGAATTGCTATTTCCTGATTCTTTGTTATTTTTAAAAGATCTTTCCTTTCCTGTTACTAGCTGTGATCTTATCTTCGAGGTCTGAAATTCTATCTTCACTTTCATTGAGGTGGTTTTTACAGCTGTCAATAGAATTTTTTATTTCCTTTATATCTCTTTGAACCTGCTTTATGTATTCTGCTTGTTTCTTATAGTGTTCATTCAGGGATTCTACCTGTTTGCTTTGTTGCTCTATTTTTTTAGCTTTGTTTTCACTAGATGTATTCACTATTTCTTTCACTACTTTTATCATTTCTTCTTTTACCTGGGCAATTATTTCTAATATGAGTTTCTCCATAGCTTCCCCTAGTTGATTCTTTATTTCAGTTGATATCATTTCAGTCATTTCAGGTGTATGGCTTCTATTTTCTTCTATGTACATGGCTCCCAGGCTTTCTTGGTATGGGCTGGTGACATGAGCCTGCCTTTCGGTCTTTCCTTTTGTCATTTTTCTTTATTTCCTTGGTTTGAGTGGTGTTCCAAAGCTTCCTCTGTGTGTGTCACAAATCTCCTTCTGCACCTTCAGCTACTGGAGCAGTCTCAGCTCCTCTGCAGGTACTTGGCTCCCTAAATTGAGAGGCAGAAGCAGGGAGTGGAGAACTGGGGCCAGAGAAACCCTCGGGACACAATGCCCTCTCCTAGGGTTGTGGATAGGAACTCCACCACTGGCAGCCCTGGTCTCAAGCTGTCCCAAGGCCAGCCCAATTGAGCCCAGCATTCTTGTGCAAGGTTTCTGCCTCCTGGACTGAAACAAGGCCACTGAGCATGGTTGACTGAGGCTCTGCAATGTGCTTCCTGCTTCCCAGTAGCCCCCCAGAAACTCAAAAGCCAGAATGTATTTCTCCAACTTTTTCCAGGTCACCGGAACTCATATGGGGAAAACTGCACCCCCCCATCAGATTCTTGGCTCTCTTAATTGAGATGCAGAAGCTGGGCATGGAGAACTGGGCCAGCAGAGCCCCCGGGGCACAATCCCCTGTCCTGGGCGTATGGTTATGAATTCAGCACCTGGCAGTGCTGGTCGCAACGTTGTCCCCAGGTCAGTCCAGTTGAGCCCAGAGTCCTCACGCAAGGTTCCTGCCTCCTGGACTGAAACCAGGCCACTGAACATGGTTGACTGAGGCCTTGCAATCTGTTGGACCCAGTCCAGTGTCCCAGTAGCTCCCCAGAAACTCAAAAGCCGGAACATAGGTCTCCAACTTCCCCCAGGTCCCTGGAACTCACCTGGGGCAAACTCCGTATGATACATTTTTAACACCTATCACCATTTGTTTATATGAAAATAAAATAATGTAAAATTAAACAGTTTTTAAAGGACATTTGGTACTGTGTTCATTTTAAGGTATTATAAAAAACGGACCATTTCTTTAAGTGTGATTATATAATATATGATTCATATTAAATTCTTGGGAATACAATTACTGAGATGTGGGTTAAGTTTATGATTAATATTTGTTACAATTATGCAAATTGTTTTTCCAAAATTGTTCCAAATGTGACACTCCTACCAATAAGGTAAAGTAGTATGCATTGTTTCATGTTATCATTAACATTAATAATGAATGTCTGTTTCATTTTATTAATTCCAATGAAAGTACATATATTTCATAGTAAATGTCATTCACAAACAATGTTAGTAAAGACTGTATTGTTAAATTCTTCCTTACCGTGTATATCTATTTTGCTAAATTATTTCACACTGTCATTTTGTGGGTCAATTTTCATTGAAGTCCCATCTAATTATTTATTTTGTTTTATTGTTAGCACTCAGTTAATACTGTTAAAATATCTTTGTCTACCTACCTTTTTTATAACCACTCTTTTATATATTACACAACAACTTTTAAGCCTCAGCAAACAGCTTTTCATCAATTTAATTTATTTCTCTCTATTATTTTAGGTAAAGATTAAAGTTGTTTCTCCATGAGTTCTATTTATTGTAAATAATGTTTATTGACTTTTTAACAATTTGAACAACTGATTAAAAAGTTGAATTATTTATTGCTGCTTTGTTTGTTTGATTAATGTACACTACTTTCCTTACACAAATTTTGCCAGTATCTTTATTATAGTAATTTTCACCTCATCTTGAAATAACATTACATTCCAAAATTAGCTTTCCATTAGAATATTTTTCCTTCTTATGGAAGTAGTTTTAATTTTAATATAAATTTGAGGTATCTGAAAATTTTAACTACATTCAAGATTGTTTTACATCTATTAAGTTGTAAAAGAAAAATGAATATTTTAACAATATTAATTAGAAACTTTGTATCCCTCTTCAGATTTTTTAAAGTAGTGTTTAATTTTTCTCAAATTTTTCTACTTCTCTATACAAAGAAATGTCATGAAATTTCTTACATGTATTTATTAATAGTTTATGTGGGCTGGGGATTTAGCTCAGTGGCTTAAGCGCCTGCCTGGCAAACATGAGGTTGTGAGTTCAATCCCTGGTACCAAAAAGAAAAAAAAAATAGTTTATGTAAGGTCAAACTACTAAAACGCATTTCTGATTTTAATTTTTGCATATTCTTATAACTAAAAATTATTATTTTGTTGGATTGAATTATTATTTGTTTCAGTTTTTGCATGGTTTAACTTTGTTTTTGAATTATTAAGATAACCTGTGTATTTAAATGTTTTACCTATAATTTTGTTAATTTTTTACTGTTTTAATTATAATTTAAATTTAAAAAATATTTTCTTCAATATAATCTTAATTAAAAGCGGAAAGAGTAAGTATTCATGCTCTTTTTCTTATATTAAGATAGTAATCTCTAAAGTTTAGTAACTCTAAACTTTAGTAAACTCTAGTAAACTCTAAACTTTATCATGTTGAATGTACATTTTCTGTAAATTTATAATATCAAGTTGAGAAAATTCTTTCATTTTTCTAATTTGTTAGAATCCTTACCCATTAGCAGATTGTTAACTTTGTACATGCAAAAATCTACATCTATTAAAGTAAATAATCTTATCTTTTACTATGTTATCACGGTAAAGTACATTTCAATGAATGTTTTCCTTCTATCTATGTTGTCAAATCTATACACACAAAGATTTGTGAAATGCTCTCTTTCGGTCCATTGGTAGGATTTGTATAATGTGTATGTGAAGCTACTGTTCATGGTGTTTAAGATTTTCATTTCCTTTTTGTATAGTACTATATTTCTCTTTTCAGAGTTTTCACTGTTTTCCTCTAGAGAAAGTCAAGGACGGCCCATTTAATTTGGTCGAATGTGAGCTAAGGAAGGCAAGGTGCAGTCGGACTCACATCTCATTTTTTTTCTTAAGATGTAACACTTAGTAGATAGGATTCCTGAAACTCAAGTGTTTAGCGCCCCCTTTAGGCTGTATACTTTGTATCATTAGAACAGGGAGCGTTCTAAACTATGAATTCTTCGTTTATAATATCTGTTTTGAAAATTGACTGACTGAACCTCTCCCCACTCTCCCTTTCACACCATGACTCGCCTCTTTATTGTCCCTCATATTCCCATAAACCCTTCACTGTCTGCCTTTTGTCTACATTTTCATATTGACCCTCCCCTAAGGGTACAATATCCTCTTCTACAACGTACAGAATTGGCAAAGGTTCTAGAAAAAAATGTTATAAAACAATAGGTCTCACTTTCATTTTCATGTGGTTGATTATCTTGCCTGAAAATCTTAGTCTAGTCCTTATGGAGATTCACAGAGTACAAAACTATTAAGATTAGTGTACGTGGGAAGTGTTAGGTATTTTCATGATCTGACTTATTTCAGAAGGGAAAGTTTGAGTTCATATTTTAGCTAATAGGCACTTGTGTTATTTTTAGCACTTTTTTTTCTATACCAGGAATAAAATTCAGGACCTTGTGCATGCCAGGCAGGCACTGAGCTATATCTCTGGCCCTCTTGTTCATTTAACTTTGCTACACTTTGTTATACAGTATCAAAATCATAAGTGATCTTATTAAAGAATTCTAGATATTTTATTAAAGATAAAATAATCAATTCTCATCAGAATTCTGAAAATACCCTTTGCTGCATCTGAAAATAATTTGAGTCATTTATCAGAAGTAACATTACATAATTCACTGATTCCATTTTTACACACTGGTGCATGTGCTAATTTTAGATTTAACAGTTGATCCATTGGGCAATCAATGATGTCAATAATTTTAACTAAATCTTTAAAATGTGTGCATCTTACTTTAGTCTTCATTTTCTATTTGCTGCATCCACTAGTATAATGAACACGATTATATTGCAATTGAATCTATTAGCCATATAAGCCATAGTAAAGCAGGATTTATGTATGATAAATTTAATTAGCCAAAACAAATTTCTACAATGCGTTAAAAACTTCATGGAAAAATTTAGCCAAATAGCTTGCAATGTTTGTTGGTTGCCAAATATGACATCTTGCAAAAGTTCAAAATAGATGGTCATTTTCAATTCAAGTCAGAGTATTTCAGTGTCTTATCAGGATTTGGAAGATTCTTTGAAATTATCTAATTAAGTATGAGCAAACACATTTTAAAGTTTCCTTTGTTTTTCACAAATTAATCTCAAAAATAATAAATATGAGCGTGAATAAAAAGAGAAAAACTAGTTTTGTATTTTTACATTAATCTGAGCTTGGAAATTTTTTTAGAAACTTAAAGAAATATATTCACCAATTTACATTGAGGATATTTTGCTGTTACAGTAATTTTACATAGCTAATAGTGAATAATACTCCTTTAATAAAACTCTTCTTTTTGATAGACATAGTGAGATGTGAAATCTGGCTGTAGAAGTAGACTGCTTTCTTTGCCCCTGGATAGTTATAATAGGTACTTTTCTTATTATTGTTGTTTTTTCTTTGTTATTCTCAAATACTCCTAAACACTAATTAATATGACAGTAAATGAAATTTTCTTATTCTTTCCAATACTAAGTTCCTCATGTGTCTTGGGGCAATTTCTTATTATAAGAAGCTAAAAATGATTATCCATTTTCACATGAAATGTTACAGTAAAATTAATAGTCCTTGCTTTTCTGTTTTAGATGATGCCTTCAAGCTACACATGGATATTTAAGTTGAAATTAATTAATTATAGGGGAATTAAAATTAGAAAGTCAATATTTCCATGACATGAGCTAAAATGTAAGTATTCATAGCAATATAGGGTGAGTATCATGGTTTATGTCAGTGGCCCCCAGGCCTCATGTATTTGCATTGTGCATTTGTGATTGGTTCATTGTCTAGTGCTTGGATTGGTGGTGTCAGTGCTACACCCTCCTAGGGGTGGAGCCGTGATATCCCAGGGGGTGAAAGATTTGTGCCACAGGTGACACTCAAGGTAAGGACCACAGCTCCTCTGAACACCACCGCAGCCATCCTCAGTGAGAGTGAGGACTAAAGGTCCTCTGATGATGAGATCAGCTGAGTTTGTATCAGGAAAGTCAGCTCAGCAAGCTTCTCCAGGAGAATCAACAGCACTTCATCTTTCCCTTCAGTTCTCCTTTTATGCTGTTGGCAACAATTCTTGGGTGGGCTTTCCACACCCAGCACCATGCTGCTTCAGTTTTGCTGAGTATTGCAAGTTGACCATTAGTTTATTCACCACAAGTATCCTTAGTGTGTGTGTGTGTGTGTGTGTGTGTATATATATATATTTTTTTCAGTCTTACAAGGTATTCAGTTTTACAAGGAAGCTCATATAACTGAAATATACACACATATACACCATGATGGAAAATATGTCCCAGTGGGGAAATATGAAAATAATGTAATTTTTCTGAGACTACTTTCATGCTTTTCTGTGTAGTAAGTATGAAATTTCTTCCTTTCACTTTTTATTTCTCTTCCACCTTTGTGTTTTCTATACCTTATGAGAAAATATTATGTTAAAACATATAATTCAGTAGAGAATACTAAACAAATATTTCCAATCAGTGGGTTGTAAATAGTGCTTTAGAAAGCTATATCTTTTAAAATAGAATTACTTATAGAAATTATATATATTATTATATTCTACGCTCTCTAAAACATCTTATATAATCAAATACAATTTTAAATGTGTTATTTTTGATAGCACGTTTGTCTTTATTGTAGATTACATATATAATAATGAAAATAAAATAATTTGAAATTTTCTGCATCAATATTAACTATATGTCATTCAAAATATTGTAAATGTGGCATATATTAAAAAAATGACAGAAGCTGTGAAAAAGAGTATGAAATGCTACAAGGGCCTGGGAGTTTTGATATGTCTGAAATAATTTATAATTTGATTCATCTACTTCTTTATTACTCCATTTTAATTTTTTATTGAAGTTTTATGAAAAAATTAATTATTAACTTTTCTTTACATATTGATCATTGTAATGTAATGATCAAAAAAGTACTGCTCAGATTGATCATTATAAAGGTTTCTAGCACATAAGCATTTTTAGTGTGGTAAGTGGGCTTGAGGTCGGCTCACCAAATAGTGTTAAATCATTTTCATTTCTTTTATTTCTTTAATAAATCCTAAAAATATATTTTGATTTGATGTTTTAGGCATTCATCTTCTATGTTCTATTTGGAAACCTCTTACTATCAAATTTCTTCATCAAATTCTTCTTATTATAATAAATATTTTCTTTCTTTGTACAATGTATTCAGTATAGTTCCATGAACATTGTAGAAAAACCATTGAATAAAGCACACTGTTTACATATATTTCTTCAGTACAGTGTCAAATTTCTTCACATCCTAGAGAAATTATGCAACAGCACAGTCGATTAGATGCAGTCTATCTTTGTATTCTACTTCTGAAATTCATTACTCAGTGGTTGTACAAATTTGCTTAAATTTCTTGTAGTTAACTTTCCCTACCCATAAAATGAGTTTAATTTTGCAGAGTACGTAAATTACTATGGTTAAATGCCTTCTAAATTCTTGCAACTTGAATGCTTTTATTACTGGGACAATTAACATAATATGTGATTAAGCAATTACAATTAAAGTTTTGAGAATCAGAGTTTAGGCTAGGGCAGCAATTTTTGTTAGGTTATCTAGGGCTGACCTCCCCAATAATGTGCCATTTAAACAAATAACTGATGGAAATTATTTGTTGGCATAATTAGAGTAAGATCACTCCAAACTAAAGGAATAGTCATTGTAATGTTTCAAGCAGTATTTGTGCAAAAATAGAGTCCAAAAGTGAGCAAAGTGACCAAGAGAAAAAAATAGTAGAAGGTGAAGTCATGGCAACAATGCCCCAAGTATTATAAGTTACTATGGATCACTTAAACATTATCAGTTTTCACTCTGGTGAGCAGGGACTTGTTGGAGGACTTTTACTACAAAAACAGTAAATGTAACTTATATTTACACCATAACTGTGGTGTAAATTAACTGATAGAGAAACTAACAGATCATTTAGGAGCCATAAAAATAGACTTCATGAACATGTATGGTGATCAGGCGGAACAGTTCACAACTGCAATGCTGAGAAAGAGTTGTGTTTTACAACAAGTAATTGTTTTGAAAGTTTTACATGAGCACTTATTAATAACTGTAATTAATGAGTTCTGGGAATGAAATTGTATATTGGAAAATTATTGCAAAAATAAGAACCATATAAAAAGAAAGAAATGTTGAATAGCTGGGATGTTTGTACAATTGAGGAAGCTAAACATTATGAAAGTCACAATGTATAACTGAAAAATGAATAAAAGAATAATAAATAATATGACAAGAATAAATGCAGAACTAATCCTGAAAAAACTATAACATATAAAGAAATAAAATATGAAAATTCATTTGATATATTGCGGAAAATTTGAACAACCTTGCAAATTAAATACCAGAAACAGAGAAGGGAGCTCAATATAGAGTTTTCTACTGATAGTGTTAATTTAGTTTATAAATAAAAAAGTTGTAAGAAAAAATGTGTTATATGTATGAGAAACTCTTTTTAAAAAAGACAATGCTAAAACTAAAAGGAAATGTTAAATGTTAAAGGAGCTCAATATCCGAAGCTTAATTTAAAAATTATATACTGTAAGTAGTTATTAAATCATCACATGGAATCTCATATATTTATATTTTTCATATTAGTTAAAATCTATTGATTTTTTTTCTTTTGTACTGGGGAATGAACTCATGACCTCACGCTTGCCAGACAGGTGCTTGTGCTACTGAACTAAATCCTCAGCCCTTATTGATTTTCAATTTTAAAAGATATGATGACTAATAATTTTGCAAAACTTTTAAAAGATATAACATTTTATAAAAATATATAAAATTAATTCAAATTTAATAAACATTTAGTAACATTTTTTAAAAAGTGGTTAAATAATAATCAGTGGTAAAGTAAATGTTCTTTAGAAGAGCAATGTTAAAAATTTTGTTTTTCAGTAAGAAGATTAACAACTAAAAATTGGATTACCATAAGAATATAAAAAATGATAATAAATGTTAATTTATAGTCATCTCTGATATACTTTATCTGTTTAGTGGAAATTAGTCTACTTAAATGCTTTGGAGTAAAAGCATTTTTATATTCTGAAAGAAATTTTTCACTTCATCAAGCTTTTCAAAAATATTTTAAGTGTACTGTGCAAAAGAGTTTAGGTTTAAAATTTTGTTCCTTGGATCGGCCTCTGCCCACCGGGAGCTGCCACTGGAAAGCCCTTTCCTCTGTGCACCCAGCATGGGCTGAGAGAAACTGAAGCTCTGCGTCTGCCTGCTGAGCACCTCCACTGGAAGGCCCCCCTTCCATGCTCCCAGTGTGGTCAAGGGAGACAGACAGATCCGCCTCTGCCTGCTGTGTGGCACCACTGAAAGCCATGTCCTGCAGGCAACCAGCATGGGCAGAGAGAACCAGCATATCTGTCTTCACCCTCAGAGAGCTGCCACCAGAAGGCTCCTTCCTGCAGGCAGCCAGCAGGAGCAGGAACACACAGCCAGGCAAGCCCTGTGCATCAGAAGGCCACCAATGGGGGCCCTTGGTTCCCCCAGGCAGCCATGACCCACTAGCAGAATCAGACAAACACTCTCCTATGTGTCTGCCACCATTGTGGGAGTCCCAGGGTAGACACACAGGCTGAGAGAAGCAGCCCCACCTCCATGTTCCCCTGATCATCAGCAAAGCCACACTGTGGCTGTATAGGTCTAGAAAAGCCTGCTCCACACCCTATCTCCCTGTAAATCTGGAATTAGAGGAACCCAGGTGCCTGTCCCATCCCCCTACACTGCCTAGGGGCACCAATACACCAACCCAGGAAATGCCTGGGGCCCCACAACCAGCTTGTTGTGAGGAACCCAGGAGAATGTCAAGACAAAGGAGCAAAAGGCAAATTGAGACCTCCAGCCCACACAGAATAAGTCTGGGAGATACAGTCGTGGAAGAAAATGGAAGTCACACACATGAAATCTCTTGAGAGGCTAGAAACTGACGTAAGGAAACAACTTCATGAGATTATAAAAGCAGTCAAATCAGAAATAATGTATCAGATAAAAGAAGAAATCACAAACACGCTGAAAGAATTGTTCATCAGTTCTAAAGAAGACAGAAAATAAAAAGAAACATAGAAAAATTATGGAAACCTTGAATGAATGTAGAAAAGAATTGTAATGCATGAAACAGATTCAAAGAGAGATGCAGGAAACTAAATATTCGATCAAAAGCTGGCAAAACTGCTTGGAAGAGACTGAAGACAGACTTTCAAAACTTGAAGACAGGATTGCAGCTAGTGATCATGAAATGAAAGAACTCTTAAAAATAATACAGAATCAGGAAATAACAACCCAATGGCTGCAAGATGATACAAAGAAGCATAACTTATGAATGATATATGTAGGTGAAGAAGCAGGGGTCAACACAAATGAAATTAAAAGGATATTCACAGAAGTAAAAGAAGAAAACTTCTCAATTGTGGGAAATGGATCTGGCATGAAGATAAATGAGGCATATAAGACTCCAACTAGCTATAACCAAAGTAAATCTACACACAGACATATAATAATCAAGATCCCGGAAATTCATCACAAGAATAGGATATTAAAAGCTGTTAGAGAAAACAGACAGATTGGCTATAAAAGAAAAACAATCAGAATCACAGGAGACTCATCAACACAAACTGTCCAGTCAAGAAGATTTTGGGCTGAAGTGTTTCAAACCCTGAAAGAAAACAACTTCCAACCCAGATTGATCTACCCCACTAAATATCTTGCAAGCTGATAGAAAAATAAGATACTTCTATGATAAAGAACAACTGAAGGAATTCTTGACCACCAAGCCAACCCTACAGAGAGTGCTAAAGGATATTCTAGAGAGAGATAAAGATGGCCATAGTTCCAGGAAGAGCAGCAGAGGAGGATCAACAAACAAGGCAAGCAATTGAATGAAAGGGAAAAATGGAGGGCCAACAACAGGAGGATAACAGGGAAGAGACAAACCCATGTATACCAGTTTTAACCATTAATGTAGATGGCCTCCGGTCAGCAATAAAAAGAAACACAGGGAGAGTGGATCAAGAAACAAGATGCATCTTGATACAGTCTATACAAGGAACACATTTAACTGCAAAGGAAATTCATAGAGTGAAAATCAAAGGAGAGAAAATGATTGCTTCATATGATAGGAGAACAAAAAAAAGAAAAAACAAAAAACCAAGAGTAACTTGCCCATCAACCACAGAGTGGATAAGAAAGATTTGGTATTTTCATGCAATGGAAAGCTACCCAGCTGCAAAATAAAATAATCTCAAGGCTCCTGTAGGTAAATGGATGCAATTGGAGATCATGTTCATGGCTGAAACAGTTCAAACTCATATGTATGAACCGTAGCATAAGAAACAGAAGGAGTTAATAGGATCCAAAAGTAAAATAGTTAATGTAAGAGCAAAGGGGAGGAAATATCTGGGAGGGAAAGGTGAAAACTACTATCAATTTCTTATTGCCTTATCTTGAACTCTTGCATTATTTACACAATTTTGTTAGGTTTGGCATTGTTCTGTCTTGTTTTGTCAGATTTTATGCTATCAGATGGTAGGTGCAGCTATTTTGAATATAATGGGATATATTATGGTAATTTTGGTTTCCTATCATATTGCTTTGAAGTTTTATGAAGTTTCATTCAGTTGTTTGGTTTTATTCTGTTTTGTTTGATTTTATTATGTGTAATGGTATGAATAGCTATTTTCAATTAAGCAAGACCTTATAGTAGCCATTGCTGATTTACTATCATATTGCTTTGAAGTCCTACCATGTTGTTGTTCTTCTGTTTTGATTGGTTCCATCCTGTTGTGTTTTATTTGATTTTATTATGTGTGATGATATAGACAAATTTTTTGAGGAAAATAAGATATTATAGTAGCCATTGTTCATTTCCTGTTATTTGGTTTTGAAGTCCTATAATGCTTTAATTCTTTTGAATGGTTTTATAGTATATTGTTATGTTTGATATTACTGTGTATGAATGTATGCTCAACTATTTTGAAGAAAAGAGACATTATGTTAGCTACTGTTGATGTCCAGTTGTCTGGTTGTGAAGTGCTGTGTTGCTTGCATTGTTCTATTCTGATTTGCTTTGTTCTGTTCTCTTTTGTTTTATTCTCTTTAAAATAATGAAATAAAATAAAATAAAATAAAATAAAATTTTGTTTCCTTTTCAATCATTTTTTTCTGAAATCAATCCTCTGCATAATTATGGTTTATACATTTTCTGGATTAATATATCTTGTAGTTTTTTTATGCATTTCAATTTCATCCATCATCCAGAATTTTAATATGTGAATTAATATAATTTTTCTCATTAATGTTTGTGTATTTTTTTCAGTTGGAATTTGTCAGAAATTTTTTGTTTGTGTTGGCTAGTTTGTAGAGGTTGTGGATTGAAATTATTTTCTGTTTATTTTAGTAAATAATCTTTTATGTATAGTCACTTCCATTTTAATCATTTTAAGAATTTTTTTTGATAAAACAAGGGTATACATACAGAAAAATTTGAAGGTTTAGAATAATTAATTAGGCTTCTTCACTGGGTTGTAGGTGATCTTAAGTGTACCTTCTGACTTTTTGGTTTTTCTCTCTGTAAGGTCTTTGGTTTCTTCTTTCCATTCTCATAACCAAATCTAAGAGACATCTCTTTCCAGGTTATCACACTTATCCCTGGAAATGGGACTTCTTAGAAACCACCTTGCAACAAAACAATTTTCCTGATGCCTTGCTTCCAGTAATTCAATAGCCATGGTTCTCAAGATCTCAAATATTTCTGCTCTTTTTATTATGTAAGAAGTTTTATTTTTTCTGTGGAAATGTTATCTATTTTTTAATCCACACTTTTGGAACATTTCCTTTTTATTAATCATGTATTTGAAATTTTGTTCCATTCCTTTTAATGCTTGGCTTCTAGGATCTGCAGATTGTTGGTGTTTACTTCTATAACTAGGAGGGAGTTTTGAAAATTAACTTCTAATTTGTCATATAGTAGTATTGGTAATATAAGACTACATGCACTTGTTCTTTTAATGTAATGATTTTGAAATGTGAGTAGAAATAATTTGGTTCACTTAGTTAATATGAGATTGTGAAGGTAGGGAAAAAGCAAAGCTATTTTTAACATAAATAAACAATATAGTAGATTAATAAGTGATGAGAATGATAATGAGTCCATTTGTGAAAAACATAAATTTTAAAAGTTTCACAGAAATGAATGTTAAAACTAAAAAAATAAAAATAAATAAATAGTTGTATTGTTTAAAAAATTACAGGGCTATAAATTTAATCTGTGGAAAAAGAAAAAGATTCTAAAATATTACATACCATTTCTAAGTAAACATGAAATAAAAAGGAACATGCCAAGTTCTATAATAAATAGTTTAAAACTATATTTAAACAACATAAAATACACTAGCTTTGCTTTTATTTTTGGATTTCACTAACTCTGAGGAACAAATTATAGTAATTCCTTTTCTTTCAGAGTGTATTAAGTGAAGAAACATTCTCAACTGATTACACAAAACCAGAAAATAGTGATGCTAAATATTTACAAAGTTTGTATAAAAAAAAAAGAAAATAGGCGAAAGACAGTAGAAAGAAGAGGCAACTTTTTCTGAGTAATATAAATTTGTGAAACTTAAACCAACAGAAGGAAACTGCATCTAGTAGCATATGATAAATGAAATTTATATAATAATGGGGTTAATTTTTATAGGAATAGCTAGTTTGAGTCCTATGTAAAAACTATTCATTTAAGTTATCAAAATATCAAAATAGAAGTTCTAAATCACATAGTTGCATCAGGAAGTTAATGGAAAGACATTCAATTAAAATCATTCAATTATCTCTTCAAAAAGTGCAAACCAAAGTATGGAGTGGTGGCAAATGCTTGTAACTGTAGCAGTCTGGGACACTTGGGCAGGAGGATTGCAAGTTCGCACCAGCTATGGCTACTTAGAGACTTGAGTCAGACTAAATGTGAAAATGAACAAAGGGCTAGATACACAGTTCAGTGTAAAGACCCTGGATCCAATCCCATATACTGGGAAAAACATTGCAAACAAGATTTAGAAAACAACTTCATTAATCAGATTAAGGGTAGTTACACAAAGATTTTTTTTAACATGTTAAATGTCACTATAAATTAAAAATATCAAGTGTGGCTCCCCTTCGGACAGGAGAAAACAAATTTTTACACAATTCACAATTGCATTCCATTTTTCTTAAGGCAACAAGATATGAAATGCAAATACAATCACAAGTATTATATAACTAGAAGGAAATATTTGCATTTGAATTTGTATATGATAGTTTAGGGAATTTGAAACAAAATCAATATAAAAATACTGTACTTCTGTAGTTAAATGAGTTTGACCATTGAATTTACTGATTGCTTCCATGTAGCATATAAATATTAATTACTAACATGAAATAACAAAAACTGTAACATCAGCATGTAGAAAACTTCAATTTTTCATAGAAATTAATTCTGTTTATTTATGTTAAAAATAGCTTTGCTGTTTCCCTACCTTCATAATCTCATATTAACTAAGTGAACCAATTCTAGAAATTAATTCTAGATAGAAATGAATTCTATCTTAATGATTGATATGTCTTACACTATTTGTCTGTGTCAGAAAACTATTGTAATTCTATTATTTATATTCTTAATTTGATATTTCAATTCAGTTTAATATGCACCAAAATCAGTTAGCATATTGAGCGAAAAATGACAAAACAGTACTAAAATTTACATGAAGAACAAAAATACCATGACTGTAACAATAATATTAATAAGAAAATGACAGAAATATTAACATTTTAGGTTCAATGTTTCTTGAAATACTCAATTAGGTTTCTTCTTTATTCAATTATAGAATAAGATCACAAAATAGAGATTTGAGAAATACTCATGAATATGTTTATGTATTTCTATACCAGTGTGATGTCGGCAAACAACAATCTTTTAATAGATGAAATCTGGTAATTGAATGTATATTAGCTTTCTACCACTATGACAAAATAACAGAATAAGACATTGATGGAGGTAAGGTTTATTTTGGCCCATCGTTTCAGTCTATAGTCATGTGGTGCCATTGCTTTTAGTGTGATGGTAGGCAAAAAATTATGGTAGATAGTGGTTGCAGAACAAAACTTACCTAATTATATTTTTGAAGCAGTGGGAGAAGGAGAGATAGTCAAATGGAAGGAAAATGACATAGTCTTCAAAGTCCCTTCCCGTATGACCTACTTCCTCCAGTTAGGCCCCTCCTCCTTATAAGCCACCCAGCTGTGTACTTATATAGAGATTGATGTGTGGTTGAAGTCAGTGACCTTATTACTCAGTTACTCCTCAAACCCCAACTCTGAGCAACAGTACATTTTGGAGCAAGTCCTCAACATGAGTCTTGGGGAATTCTTCATCTTTAAACCATGCTACACAACAGTATTTTTAAAAGGAAAACAAAATTCTTCTCTCATACTGTTCACAAAATTTAGTGACAGGCAAATTGCTGATTTATATAGGAGGACAGTTAATGAAGCCTTTAGAAAATAATTCAGGAAAACACTTTCAATCATCTGGAGTAGGAATTTCCTTGACCAATGCAGTTCTAAGGAAAGGATATAGATAAAAGGTGATTTTGAGAAGTAAAGACAGGAAAGGAAATGGCAATTATAATTTGAATGGATGCATATAATATAAAATAATATTTAGAGTTTTTTGTGAAGGATAATAAAGAAATGAGATAATAGCCAAGATGTAAAAAGCATATTGCTGAAGTTTAAGAAACTAATGTGTGTGTGAGCCAATGTAAGTTATTCATTACATGAATATCATTAATCAAAAGAGATTTGCCAAAAACAGTCACCATGCAAACTGAAACCTATAGAACAGAAAGCAACTGGCAATCTTTCAAAGAAACAGAGAAGACTATAACTGCAACAAAATCACAAGTTCAGAAAAGGAGCAGTGCCATGAGAATCACCAAGGGAGGAGTCAACAGATGCATGGACTCAGATTTTCTTTGTTTACACATGGATTCTTTGTTTCTAAATTCCCCTGCCTAGCTCCATAATTGCTCCAACTTCAAAAGTTACATTTCCAAAAACTAGACACACAGTTAGAAACAAAATGACAGGAAACAAAAGTGCTAAATGGTTATACATAGATACAATATTGTAATTCCACAGAAAGGCATGGCCTAATAAAAATGAAAATCATTTGCCCTTCTTTTGGAAAGAAAAGCATATTTTTTTTTTTTTGTTTGTTTTCTGGGAATCTTATCCTGAAGTTTAACAGAATGATTGTCAGCATGTAGAATGTCTTTAAATGCCATGAACTGCCTATATTTCTATTTGGAAAGTTTGCCATGAGGTATTTTGAAAAACAGCATTGAAGGTTAGTATTAAATGCAACTAATCATCCTAATGAAAGTGTTAATACTGGAACAGATAAACATCCATCTTCAGTTCCTCTTTCCAGTAATCTTGTTCCATCAGTATAATTAATAATTTGGAAGTGCATGCTTAACATTTGAATTAGATTATTAGGAATATGTTAAACTTAACAGGGGGCCTCATTATGACCAGGTATTAATAATCATTTTCTCTCTTATTAGTAATTTGAAGATCTTCATTTTGCATTAATAGTATTGTGAATATTATTAACCAAATAGAGTCATATACATTTAAGTCACACTTGTGTAGACATATATTGGTTATATATCAGTAAATATTAAAAATAAGTTATTATATTTATATATATAAAAGTTCATAACAATTTCAACTAAACACAAATCAACAAGTAAATCAGAGCATTTATGTGTTATGGATTAAAAACTGGTGGTCAACTTAATGCCAGAAGAATAAAATCACCATGGCACTGAGCATAGATGTTTCACCTGAGGAAAGTTGCCAGCATAAATAGAGACATGGAGAAGAAGAGAGGCATTGAGGCATTGTGGGCTCTCCTATGTGTTGCTGTTTGAGCCGTTGGTTCTCCTGGAGAAGCTCTGGTGCTTACATTGAGCATTGCTTCCTGGCTCAGGAGGGGAAGACGTGTGCTGCTTGGTCTCTGGGATGAACTCCTCACACTGGCTTCCTGGCATGTGCTCGACTGCGCTTGTCGGAGGAGGAGCTCAGGGCCTCTGTGTCATTGAGTATGGCTGTGGTGCTTTTCAGGACAGCCCAGTCTTTGTTGTGAGTGTGACTTCTAGGGTTTCAGTGTAGAACACTCAACCTACCAGCACAGCTCCTTCACCCTACTGGCAAAGACTTTCTAGCTTCCACCGCTGACCTTTGGGCCTCCCCAGCACGGATCCATAAAGAGACTGGTGTGAGTCCTTCTTGTGGGCTCTAGACCTACAGTTGGACTCATGGGATACACTGTCATGAGCTCTGGGTCTTCATCTGGACTCATGTGGGACATTGCTGTGGGATTCAGGCCCTTGGCTAAATATTCTACATCTTCAGGGTGTGGATAGATTTCCTGTATTTTCTAGTGTTAACTCTGGGTGACCATCATAAATAATATTATAAATTCTATGTCCTGATTTTAATTGTTCTCTGCACAACCCCTGACTAGAACACTATGGAAAGTCTTATCAAGACAACATATAAAATAAAATAATCTCCTCCCCTATTTTTTTTTTTTTTTGAGACAGAGTCTGTCTCACTGTGTATTTTTGCTGGTCTTAAATTCATTATGTAACCCAGACTGGCCGCGAACTCATGGCGATTCTCCTACTCAGCACCCTGAGTACTGGGATGACAAGCATGTTCTGCCATACCTGGTTCAGATAATACATGGGTAGAATCATCATTTTTAATACAGAATTTTCTCAGAATCATTAAATATATTAATGTTTTTTAAACACATTCTACTAAGGTAATTTCAATGCTTACTTTTAAATGATTAAGTCAACAAAAAATATTTTCTAAAAAAAATACTGGAGGCAAAAAACACATGAAAATATAGACCATATAATTAAGAAACAGTAGATGAAGAAATTGATGAAGTTTTCCCCTTCATAGCCTATTTAAGTGTAGGTCAACCTAGAACCAGGACTAAGGATACAATGAGAAATCCAAAAGAATTACATAAATCTTGTTATCTAGAAGACTGAATGTCATTTTTCCCTTGGTGAAAATTTATTTTCTTAACAAATTTTAAGATAGAGTTGTCTACGTGTTCATATAATATACATCTAATATTGGGTAATGGAAAATTCACGTGTGTGAAATGCCGGCTGGGTTCTCTGCACACTCCTGTGTGTACTTCAAGCCTTCAGACCCAGGAGACTCACACTGTATATTCAGTGCAAGGAGAGTTTTTAAGCCTGCTTTCTTGTTGAACTTTTGCTTCTTCCCTATTCCTCATATCCAGTCAGTAGTATTCAGTTAATAATAAATTCTGACATTGTAAGTCAAGGCTACATCTACTTCCTATAATCTGATCATCTTTCTAAAGAGAGTTGTATGTTAAGCATTTACAATTGTTCATTGACACAGATTTGCTAAAGAAAAATTTTCAACTGGCACCATTTTGTCTCAATTCATTCAAAACTCTTACTTCATAATTTGTCAATCAGTTTATATAATTACTGGGAATTTCAAAGACTAACTGAGTTTCAAATATATTTCTTCATCTTGAGTCATTTGATTTGTTTATTTTATTTGATTATTTACCTGCAACAATGAAATATTTTTAAAGTGTCAGAACTCCCCGGTACCCTCTATGGATACTGTACTACTCTTACCACTCTATGATCACTTGTTCACACTTTGTGAAACTAAAACTTCATTTTTATTAATTTCTGTTGTAGTTGATATACATTGTGTCAGCATGAGAAGTCTAGAAGCTTAACTAAATACTCAATAGCTAGCCATCCTGGGGTGTAAAGGACAATCCACTGCCTCTTTAGGATTTTGTCCTTTGTGTCATCTTGAGAAGGTCAGAAATTTAATTAAGTGATTTAGCAGGGGGGCAGGGTCCTTACTTTGTTAACATGCTCAGCTGTGCAAGAGGAAGGAATGCAGATGATGTGAGTGCTACCTCCACCCAGGGGTGCATCCTGCTTATAAGGGAGAAAAAGAGATGTGCTCCCTCCTTTTCACCTTTTTCCTAGTTGCATTTTGTATCTACCACAGCCTCCATGAATGGCTGCCCCTAAGCCATGCCACCCTGCCTTGGAGCCAGCTGAATAAAGACTGAAACCTCCAAAATTGTAAGCTAAATCAACTTTTCCTTCCTTCAGTTTGGTTATCAGGTATTTTGCCTCAACAACAAGAGAAAAGTAACCAATACAATTATAGTTACTTCTGGACACATGAAAATATAATTCAAGACAAAATTTAATTGAATTACATGCACTGGAAAAAAATATCTCAGTGGAAAACTAAATCTGACACTTTCCTCTCATCTATATTCCAGGATCTATAATTAACTGCTCACTCCTTGGTTCTATTGAAAGACAATCAAAATAAACCTCAGTGAGTACAAATACCCTCTTGTGAACTTCGGAACCACACTGATGTCCAAACTCAGCACATCCACCTTGCTTAATGCTGGACTTGTCTTTTTTCTATAGCTTTTATATGAGTACACTTGCTATATACTTTTAAAATAATCAAAATTTCTAATATTTGAGCTTCTGGTTAAGATATTGTTTGTTGGTATTTGTAACAATTAACAATAAAGTAGACTTTATGTGGAGCCATTTGCTCTTTTCGATCATTGCGAAAAATCCTATTTTGTACAATAACCTTCCATTGACTTATATCAGGAGTCAGAAATTAAAACTAGAGAAATATTCTTTTGTTCTTGTGTTTTAGGTTTGCTCACTTCTACTAGAAGATCGTGTGAGTAAGAGTACCCCAACTATCCTCTCTTTAAAAGTTCTTCAAACTGCTTACTGAATTGGACTTGATTCTCCTTCCTTCACACTTATGGATTCACTTTTTGCTTGTGAAACAATTGTTTCAAACTTCTAATGAAGAAAGACTTTCTACATTTTAAATCTGGTTAAACTTGATTGCTCTCATTGGTGATAGGGCCAGTAGCTCTTCTGCATTTACAGAGCAGAAAACATACAACTTGACAGAACTAGGACTTTTGGAAATCCGACTTTTTAGGTACTTTTGAAAATTAGATATGAGAAACAGGAAATTCTTCTCA
>PVJX010019710.1:0-34464 GCA_004027295.1 Dolichotis patagonum | reverse complement strand
CTTTAGTTTCCTGATAATCCCTTTGAATCTGCTTCATAAATTCTAGGTTTTTTCTGAATTCTTCAATAAATTTTTCTCTTCATTTGTGTTCCTCTATTCTTCTGTCTGTGTCTTCTTGAGAGGTACCCAGCCCTTCTTTTATTAATCTACTTATCTCTTGTTTAATTTGAATTAATATTTCAGTTTTGGTCCCGCTTACAAGGTCTTGAATATATCTCTTTATGTCTGCTAATGCTGTGTTTGATGTTGCATTTTTGCTGCCCTCAGTCTCTTTCGTATTTACCTCTCCTGCATCAATGTTCTCAGGGTTAGGGGCTGGGAGTGTTTTCTTATTTCTCCCTTTCGTCATGTTTTTGGTTCCTTCCATACAAGTGTACAGTGTAATTCCCAGACCCTTTCCTTGTTGTTTAAGGCTCCTCTAGAGGGTGCAGGCTAGGAGCTTTAGCCCTCTTCAATAGGTTATCAGAGATTAGAGTTCACCCAGCGGCAGTGTGCGCTAGCTCCTCCCTTCTGGGCCAGTCAACCTTTGCAGGCCTTCACTGCATCAGTGTGCACTGATCTTAGGGAAGTAACTGGGTCCCCGCCAGGGGTGTGGCCTAGTTCAAGCAGATTCCACCAATCCGCTTGGCGAGGGGAATAACCAGCTGAAGCCACTTCCTTATGGAGTTAGGGCTGTCCTGCCCAAATCCAACATGTCGTCCAGTTGGTTTCCCCTTTCCCGTGGGAGGGTCTTATTCTCATCACTCACCATGTCCCCGAGAACTGCTGGACTGCCTGACCTCCGACTTCAGCGTGGCTGAGGTGGGAATTCACGGTGCCTCTGGGTGGGTTGTGTGCAGTGCCGGTCCCGGCGAGCTACACACCGGGCTGTTCAGCTCCGGGCTCCGGCGGCTCAAGCCAGTTGCTTTGGCTCGGATCGCTTGTTCAGGTTGGGCAGAACTCAGGCATCTCGAGGCGGGTGCCGTGCTCGCCGATCTTATCTTCACTAATAGCAGCCCCAGGACCTCTTATTCGAGCGGGTTTTTGCGCTTTAGTTTCTTTCTGTGTTGTGAGAGTCTATCTCTCTCTGTTTGGGTCTCTCCAGGGTGTTTTATTCTGGCATTTGAGCTGTCTCTCTCAGAGAGGGTCTCTCTCCTGCTACCTACCAGTCCGCCATCTTGTCTCTTCCCAGTCCCGGAAGGTTTATAGTTATAATTCCAAGGAAAAGATATTGGAATTCTAAATGAGTTAATTCCAATCTACCACTTTCAGTGCAACCCACTGTGAAAAGAAAGACATTAAGACACATATACAGTTGGGAGCCAAGGAGTCCTAAGTTCAGCCAAGATGGTGGTTCATCAGAACAAAGGCCTCACCCAAAGCCCAACCTGGGTTTTATTAATTCTCCAGAAGGGGAGTGCTTCAGGGATGAGTGGCAGTGAGAGTGGTGAGAAATACATGACTACCATGATTCCCATGAGCTGGGCTAGGTGGGACATCTGAGATCACCTCTGCAGTAAACAGAGGGCAAGAAATGCAGAGAGAGCAACCTGCATAACAAAACTGAGGTAGTGTCTAATTTGGGGTCAGTGCTTCAGTTCTGATGTACAATCCTTTTGCCCTGTGAAGTCATAGCCTCTTTCTCTAGGCTCAGTCCCAGCTGAGAGCATAGAGCACAGCTCTCCATCTAGCCCTGGCTCCATCACATATTTGGGGAGTCACTGGGTGGGGTAACACTGACCTGTGACTGCGTCAGAGATTACACACCAGCCAGCCCAGGTTACACTGCTTAAAGCCAATTGAAGAGACAGAGAGCCAGCTCTATGCATAGCAATACATGGAGATAGGGCCAATTTTATCCAAAATGGAGATGCTGCTCTTTTCAAGAGAGTCATCTCTGTGGGTCCTCACAAAGGTAACTATTGTTGGTTATACTTTTATTTTTATTTTTTATATTGTAATAATTTTAGATGGAGAGAAGAGTTGCAGCCTTCACATGGAGAGTATCTTGAGGTTTTATCACCCAGTTTCTGCTAACATCAATATCTTACATAATCACCGAACAGTTACCAAAAGTAAGACATTACTAAGTTAAATACAGGTCTTATGTAGAATTCATTGATATTTTTACTACTGTCCTTTCTGAGTTCCAGGATTCAAGATTCCACATCTCAGTCATCATGTCTCCTTTACTCCCTCAGTGTATAACGGCTATTTTTCTTATCTTTCACAACCTTGAGAATTTTGAAAAGTATGGTCAGGTACTTTACAGAATGCTCCTTCCTTCAAGTTTATCTGTATTTCCTCACAATTAATTTGAGGTTGTGGATTTTGGGGAAAGAACACCATGGAGTAATGTACCTTTCGCATGACTTCACGTGTCTGATTATGTTAACTTTGTTCACTTGAATAAGGTAGTATGTGCAAATTTGTTCCCCTATAAACTTAATACTTGTCCTTCTTCATGCCCTATTGTTAAAAATTAGTCATAAATCCAAGAGGAATTGCATCCCCTTGGAATACTGCATCCCCTTGGAATACTGAAGAATTTGTGAACCTGTATTAAAACCATGATAATTGTTAAATATTGAGGGGGATATAACTCATACCATGCAGGTATTCTATTTCCCCTTAAAATTTCACCCACTAATTTTAGTATTCATCATAGGTCTTATTAGCAGCATTTATCACTGCTGTATCCCAGTAATTCTATTTCCCTCAGTCCTTCTATATTTATTCATAGGAAGTCTTCTGTATGAAAGAGTTATCCTTTCTCCCATATGGATTTATCTGTTCAGTCATCTATATCAGCATGAACTCAAGGATATTTACTTTATTCTTTGATGTTGGATCTTGGGAAGGGATTGGACTGAGGGAGAGGCCGGCCCATCGGCGCTGGTCTGGCTGATTGAATGGAATCACATCCACTCTGATCTCCCTACTAGGCATGGCGAGCAAGCCATAAACAGATAAGCTGACAACAGAATGAGGCAGTATGAATCACCGTACACCCACACCCTGTCAATAATAGTGCTGCAGCACCAGCAAACAGCAGGACTGTGGGGAGGGGAAAAGGTTGCCCAACAGAAAGAAAAAACAAAATACATCGCCCATTCTCCCCACACACACAACAGGAACATTGACCCACGATTGCCAGCAAGAACCTCCAGCATCTCCTGGCTGGGGGCTGCAGAAGGCACAGAGAGACAAGATGGCAAGAACATGAAGTAGAGAGAGGAGCAGGGATCCGTGAGAGGAGAGACAGTATGGCACTAAGGTCAGATGGCAATTGGCAGAGCCAGGACAGAATGAGTGCTCTCAGTTGTCTCCCAAACACCGGAAAGGTCTCAGACATTGTGAGTTCCTGACCACCACCTCACAGTGGCAAAGGGGATCCTCAGCTGAACCCAGGTGTGGTATTAGGTTCTGTGGCAAAGGCTGAGACAGATAGATGTCTGCAGCCAGAGATATGGTGAATGGCACCTGGGTCAATGTCTTTAGCCCAATACAGTAGTACCTCAATTTGCAAACAGATGCCAGATGTGTACAGAAAAATTTGCTTCTGTCTTCAAATCAAGGCACCACTGTGTTAGGCAAGGAAAGATTAAGGTAGTTGAATTCATGAAGGCCTGCAGTGGGTCATGCCCATAGCACAGCTTGCAGCCAGGACATGTGCTCAG
Organism: Dolichotis patagonum; assembly: GCA_004027295.1. Classification (NCBI taxonomy): domain Eukaryota; kingdom Metazoa; phylum Chordata; class Mammalia; order Rodentia; family Caviidae; genus Dolichotis; species Dolichotis patagonum. Next base: position 30,805 of record PVJX010019710.1, on the reverse strand, counting down.
AGGACAACAGCCTCATAGTCTCCAGCAAGCAACTGTCTGGCCTCCCGGGGGACACCACTTGACTGCCTGAAATTAGACTGCGGTGCAGAGGGAGCTGTATGGACACTCAGTTAATTCTGTAACAACTGCGTGCAGATTTTTATTTTGGTTGGTGTAGTTATGAGTTTCTTTCTTCTTTGTTTGATTTGGGTCATCTTGGCTGTTTTTGTCTGTTTGCTTTTGGGTTTTTTTCTTTTCCTATTTTCATTTTTTGTTTTTTTCTTTTCTTCTGGTTCTTGCTTTTTTATTGGTACTGTTAAGATATTATACTTTATTCTTCAAGGTTTCCCCTTTGACCTGCTCCCTCTTTTAGTGCTTCTTATCTTCTAATTTTTTACTCACTGCTCTCCCAATTATTTTTTCCCCTCTCTTGTTCATGATCTCACTTCCTTGCCTCTCCGCTCCTCCTATCCATCTATCTAATGGCATAATATAACAGGAGTCTGTACAAACAAAGTAGAGAACAAATTAAATGGTGCCATTCAAGGGTGTTTCTGAGTAACCCAGAGTAAGTGGGTATAGAGGATTCAGACAAACTACCTACAAATATATCGCAAAGTTCTGACAGTCTCACAATTTAAATACAACCCCACCCATCTACATATCTCACCCTGCCTACACAAATACTCTTAACACTAGCCCTTTACCTCAGTTATAAAAATAATTCCAAAAGAGTCCAGCCTCCTGTCTATTCCTTACTCACTGACACTTTTCATAGCTCCTTTCCTTCCCACTGATATATCCCCTTTGTTTCCCCCTTCCTCTCTCCTTCTTCCCACCCTTCACATCACGGATGAACCATAACTAGCAAATAATACATTCTGTAGGGGGTAATAACAAAGGGAGAAGTTATCAAATAAAGTTTTAATGTTTCTCATTAATGTATAATTTTATTGCTTGATGCTGTTATAGCCAGTAGACATTCTCTCCTTACATAAAGTGAAGCATCCAACCCAACTAAATTGAACACAATTAACTGGCAAACAATGTCTCTTGACAAATAAAGCCAAGAACACATCAGTGGAAAACAAAACTTAACTAAATAGGCATTCATATAAACAATACACTCTTCAACTCTATTTACCCTCAAATCTCAGTTCCTCCCCAAAATATAGGAACATAAAAAATCAAAGCAACAAAATGCCTCCAAAGGCTATTCATTGAAGGCCAGACTTTAAGAAAAACAACTACTCACCCATATACTTCCCCTTGGGATGAACAGCAGTGATTGATATTCCAAGTAGGCATCAGTCACCTTGGGGTGGAGGACCTCCTTAACTCACTCCTTCCAGGAAAGGCCTTGTCTGGCCCACATGCACTTGTTAAGTAACTTGTTTCTCCATATGATCTTCATTTAATCAACATTATCCCAGTGACTATACTTGTGTACTTATTGGTTGGCCATAATTTTGTCTCACCTCACACTCATCCTATGATTTTTACATTGGATCAATATTACCTAAGTGACTACACGTGTAATCTTATTGATCAATTATAGTTCTGTCCCATCTTAAGCCTACCTCACCTTGTGACTTTGCTCAATAAAACACCTTAAGAGGTGGGGTTGGTTGTCAACCTACTTTTGGGGCCCTCTTCTGTCTCTCTCAAACAGAAGCTTTAAAGACCCCAACTCTCCCAAAGCAGACCCAGAGGGCATAAATGGAGAGAAAAGCAAGAACCAAATAGCTGAGTTGTACTAAATGATTAAAGAAGAAGCAAAGAAAGTTCAAAAAAAAAAAAGATTTAAAAAAAGATAGTGGAACTAACAAACTGACCAATGGGATTTAGAGAGAAAAAAATTTGTAGAGCTGAGCAAAATAATTCAAAACATGAATGACAAATTTATAAAAGAAAGAGACTTCAGCAAAAGGTGCCAAACAGATATCCTAGAGATAAGCAATTCTACTGAATTCATAAACATCAGATATGACCAACATGAAGGCTGGGTTTTGAAATTCAAGGATAAAATGAAAGTACATAATTATTTACACAGAAAAGCCTTAAAAATGAGAAGAGAGTAGAAAAACATAAACAGTTACTAGATATGCAAAGAAGACTAACCTAAGGCTAACTACAGTTCGAGAGAAATTAGAAGGCAGAAAATCTGTTTAGAAAAGTTACAACAGAAAACGTTTTAAGTATAGTGAAAGAACTCAACATACAGGTAAGCAAAGCTTACAGCACATCAAATAACTAAGATGAAAGAAGCACAACACACCACACTCAAAATTCCAGAAGTCCGCACAATGGCAGAATCTGAAAAGCTGTCAAAAAGGTAAAAAAAAAAAATCACTTCTAAAGGCAAACTCATTAGAATTACAGCAGATTTCTCAACACAAACTTTAAAATACTGGGAAAGCTTAGAATAAAGTGTTTCAAGCCCAAAAAGAAAACAACTTGCAAACTAAACTAATATATCCTGTAAAACTATCAAAATTGGTGGAAAAATAAAGTCATTTCACAAAAACACAATGTAAGAGGCACAAGAAAACCAAACCAGCACTCTAAAAAATACTCAAGAATATCATAGACAGAGACAACAAAGCCAAAAAAAAAAATCAAGAAGTCAGATAAAAGGAATACATGAAGCAAGGTAAGCAGTTAAGCATAAAGAAAAAACCAAAATAGTCAACAACAAAAAAAGAATGCAACAACAAGAACAAGACAATACCTTTGGAAAATAACTCTCAGTAAAAATGGCCTCAGTTCCACAATTGAAAGACACAAATTGCAGGCTAAATCAAAAAGCAAAATGCAGCAGTATGTTGTATTTAAGAAGCTCATCTAATTAAAAAGAAACTTGCAGACCAAAATTCAAAACATAGAAAACAATACTTCATCTACCAGGACCCTGAAAACAAGCAAGGACAACAACTTTATTCTCAAAGTAAACTGAAAGCTACAACTGAGCAAAAGAAGCAAAGAAAGTCATTACATGTTAATTAAGGGAACAACTCAGCAGAGAGAAATAAAAAACTGTAAATATAGATGCATCACATATTGGTACATCTAATTTCATAAAACAAACACTACTGGACATAAAACATCAAATATGCATAAAGAATAGTAGTAGGTTAGTTCAATACCTGCCTTTCACAAATAGATTAACTAAACAAAAATTGAACAAACAATTATCAGAGCTGAACTACACTTTAATTAAGAAATCAAATAACAACAAATACTGGCAAGGCTTCAGGGGGAAAAAGGAATCTTTCTTCATTGTTGATAAGAATCTAAACTAGTACAGCCACTATGGAAATAAGTATGGAGAGTTAAAGACATCATATTACAGTGATACAAGCATACCCATGTTTATAGTCACACAACTTATAATAACTACCTCTTGGAAGAAGCTCATAACAGATGCAGAGAAAAAGTGTGGTATTTATACACAGTGGATATTACCTGGTTACAAAGAATGGTAAATTTGAGTCATTTGTGGCAAAACTGACGTGCATTTCAGCAAGATAATTTTAAGTGAAATAAATCAGACATACAAGTTTAAATACTTTATGGTTTCTCTTATACAAGAAGCCCAAATTATAAATAAATTAAACAGCAAAATAAACAATAAATAAAAGGAACCAGAGATGTAGATCTTTTATAAATAGGAAGGGGACTGAGAAATGAAGAGTGAGGTGATGGGAGGGAAAAGAGGAGAAGGGGAAGTGAAAAGAATTAAGATGTATCATTGTACATGTTTCTACTATCTATAATGAATGTAATCTTCATGTGTCACAAACATATACTAATAAAAAATAAATGTAAAGAAATTTTAAAAAGCTTTGTCAAACCCCATGTCACACAGATTTCCTATTTTCTTCTAGAAGTTCACAAGTTTACAGTTTTAAGTTTTACAGTTTTGTATAAGGTGTGATATATGTGCCAAATATTATTTCATTTTGATTTGTTTGAATATACATCTACTTGTTCCTGCACTTGTTAAAAAGACTATCCTTTAATGACTGTTGTACTTCTGTCCTAAATCAATTGATTATGTATTTGTGGGTGTACTTCTCCATTCCCAATTCTGTTGCTTTACTCTAAATGTCTATCGTTTTACTAACTTACCTTCTTTTGTTACCACCGTAACTTTGCGATATGTTTTGAAATCAGGTAGTATATATCCTCTTTGTTCTTTTTCCAAATTCATTTGTCTACTCTATTTGTTTGCCTATCCAAACATTCACATTTTAAAATCAGCTTATTAAGAAAACATCACTGAAATTTTGAGTAGAATTGTTTACATATAAAGATCAAGGCAGGGGAAGGGAACAAGAAGTCAACAAGAAACTAAGACCACCCTATGAGTCTGCACCATGTGCAAGCTTACTAAGGGAGAACCAGATGCCAGCCCCTTTTGGCATGTGGGCAGGGACACAAGAAGAGCCAGTGTCCCCCCACCCTGGTAAGCAACCAGCTGATCCAGAGAAACGCAGGCTAATGAGGTAAAAGACAACTTAAATGTAGTGTTTAGTGTTTCACTGATTTTGCAGGCCTAAAGCCAGTGGTCTGATCATCTAGTCAGAGGATAACAATACACAATGTAGCATCTATGGGGATCTCTTTCTGAAGGCGGTAGCCATTGTTCATTCCCTATTATCTTGTTTTGAAATCCTGTATCATTCTCATTGTTTCATTTGGTTGGGTTTTATTCTGTTTTATCTTGTTTGATTTTGTGGTATATGATGGCATGCTATTTTGAAGCTAGCTAGACATATTATGGTAGCCATTTTGGATTTACTATTATCTTGTTTTGAAGTCCTGTATTCCATTCATTGTTTTGTTTTTATTGGTTTTATTCTGTTTCTGTTTTGATTGATTTTACTACGTCTAAAGGTAAGGGCGGTTATTTTAAAGGTAATGAGGCATTATGGTAGCCATTGTTGATTTCCTACTGTCTTGTTTTGATCCTGTGTCACTTACATTGCCTTGTTTTGATTGGCTTTATTCTATTTCATTTTGCTTGGTTTTATTTTCTCTAAAACAAAATTTTTTTAAAAAATTTTTTAAAAGATCAAATCAGGCAAAATTGATACCTTTGTGTATATGTTTAATGCTAGAGATGGGATCTAGGACCTTTGCACTGAGCTATATCCCAGCTCTTTTTTATGCTTTATTTTGAGACAGATTCTTTATTTTTATTGTTTATTTTATTCTTTGTTTCACTCAGTCACTAAACTCAACCTTGCAACCCTCCTACTCAGCCTCCCTGAGTACTGTGTCCAGTGCAGCTCTCAAAATCGCCAGAGTGAAGGATGGCAGAGGATGAAGAAATGAAGATGAGTCAGAACACAGAAAGCCGAGGTCAGGAGGAGCACTCTCTGCAGATGGAAGAAAAGGAACTGCTTGATGACTGCAGTGCATTTATTTATACACTGAGGAGGCTCTTGTTAGTTAAAACCCCTCTGCCTAACAGCTTGGCTGCTTGGCCTTCCTCAGGGCACCTCACGTTCCTGAAGCTGGAATAGCCTGTCCACATAGCTGCCTCAGGTGATCAGCACATGTGACCAGTTTCCAGCTTCAGTGGCTGCCCACACCTGAGTCCTGAGATTATGGGCAAAAGCCAGCATGCCTGGCTGAAAAATTAATTACTTAATATTAAGTTTTCCAATTTATGAACATGGCATAGCTCTCCAGTTGTTTAGACCTTTTTATTCTGTTTTTCATCATTGTTATATAGTTTCCAACACAGAGATCCCATGCAGATTTTGTATGGTTTACATCTAACTATTTTTAGTACTATTGAAAATAGCATTGTGTTTTGAATTTTCTAATTCCAAACGTTCATTACTAATATACAAAATATAATTGACTTTTTTTCACTCTCTTTGTGAGACAGGGTTTCACTATGCAGTTCAGGCTGGCCTTGAACTCACTTTGTAGCCCAGGTTGGTCTCAAACTCACAGCAATCCTCCGGTCTCAGCCTCCTGTATGCTGGGATTACAGGTGTGTGCCACCATGCTCAGTTATATTTGACTTCTGATAAGTGGGCTTTACATGGACTATCATATACTCTACAAAGAAAGACAGCTTTATTTCTCCATTTACAAACTGTATGCCTCTTTTCTTTTGCCTTATTCCTTGCTAGAACTTCTAGCATTCCATTAAATAAGAATGGTAGTCAAAGTTATTTGTTTCCTTGTTACTAACCTCAGAGAGGAAAAATGTCATTTCAAAGTAGACTTTGTTGCAGAGTCCTAAGCTATCAAGACCAAAGTACTAAGCTAAATAAAGGAGAAGTTACAAAATCATAACTATAATGAGACATTTTAACACATTTCCTTTTGGTTTTAGCAGATTAAGTCGGAAAAACTTGAAAACATTAGGGAAATCTGAGTGTTAATAAATCTTTCATCACTGTGACAACATACCTCAGAATAACAACTTAAGGGGAAGAAAGATGTATTTTTGCCTTACAGTTTGAGAGGTTTCAGATAATGGGTCATCTAGACCCATTGCTTTTAGGCCTGTGGTGAGGCATAAACATCTGGTGGAGTGGAGTGGAGAGAGAAAGCTGCTCACCTCATGGTAGTGAGGAAGTAGAGAAAGAAAGAGCCAGAAAGGAAGAGGTGAAGACAAGATACAGTACCCAAGGCCACATGCCCATAATGTACTCCTTTCAACAGGCCCCACCTCCAATTTCCATCACCTTTCAATAATACCATATATTTTGATGATATACATAGTTATGATGCCTTATGAGTCATTACTTCAAAAGCCTGTTATCTGACAACCAAGCCTTCAATAAAATGAACCTTTTGGAAAATATTTTAGAAAACAATCATAACACTGAGTAAAATAATTTGAATTTTACACCTATATATCTACATACAGGTATGTGAAAATCATGTGATTATACATAAATATAGAGTTAACCTCAGTTTACCTCAGGGAGTCTGAAGGACTCTCTCCAGTCAGGTGTCCACTTACTTTACTTATCACTGGTTCCCCAGGCTTCCCCAAGTTCAAGGGACAATACCAGGGAATCAGTGATTGGATTCCCCCAAGCCTCTCCAGCCAAATTAGGGCCAGATGAATTCTCAAAACATTCAGAAGGGAAAGGTTGGTACATGCGAGGGAAAATAAAAGCCTATAGTCCTATACTCCATCCTTTCATGAAAAAGTTGATGGCAGAAATTACACTTGTTGGTATACAATTAGCTGAAACACACACACATGCATATACACACATACACACACATATGTATACCATGGAACATGTTCAGGAATGTTCATAGCAGCATAATTGCCAAAAACTACATACAACCCACATGTCCATCTAGAGCAGTTAGACAGAGGTGAGAACAGAGTAAATAAAAGAAAGACTCTCTGGAATGAAATTAAAAAGTGTAAAAATACCTCATAACCAGAATAAATGATATCTCAATGTGGTTTTTTTACACAGAAATTCACATTTATTTCTTGGTTAGTACATGCTTGCAGAACACAAGTTTCTTGAGGAGCTGGTACATGGACGTAACATTTCTTCATTGCTTTTCACAACCCCTTTTCCTCCTCCTCCCTCCATCTCCTGGTTTGCTTCCCACTGAAAATTATCTATCTTCCTACTTCCTATTATCTTTTATTTTGCTTTTTATTTATACTTTGGGTTTCTCATATAAGAGAAACTAAACTTCTGTATCTGACTTATTTCACTTAACATATGGTTTCAGGGTGTTTCCATTTTCCCACAAATGACACAAGTTTATCTTTCTTTATGGCAGAGTAGTATTTTTTAAAATAAAAAATTAGTGCAAAAGCTTATGAAGAAAATATCAAATTTTCAACTAATGATAGAGTCAGTATTACTAATTTTTCTGTCTCAGGTTGCAATATGGTTCAGCATGGAACTGATAAGCAGGTAAATAAATTATGGTACACAATGGTATGCCATAGAGCAAAAAGAATGAAAGGATTACAACCACACACAAATAATACAGACAAATTTCATGGATATGGTACTCAGCAAAGTGAGCTACACTTAGAAGTGTAGGACCTGGAGATTCTATTAACATCAAGTTCAAAAACAGGCAAAACTAACCTAGGGTATTAGGCAGCAGGACAGTGCCCCTGTAGCTTAATAGACTTTCTGGAACTCTAGAAACACTTCATGTCTTGATGTGTATGTTACACATGATTCAGAGAATTCATCAAGCTGTTCTTTATGGCTCATAAGTTTTAGCTTTTTTAATTTTAAGTATAAATTTTATTACAAAATAGTAAGAGAATAACAATAGTTAACACACTGTGTATTATTACTTTGGTTTATATTTTTATATGTACTATACTTCAACTGAATAAAATTTTTTAAAACATCATCTTATTCAGCTGCCAAAATACATTGAATCAACTCTGAATTGAGATGAGTCCCCTGTAGGAGGAGAAAGAAAAGTGTTCAGAGGTGTGTGAGGCAACTTTTAGGGTACTGTTTTATTTCTGGGCTTCTATCCTTGACTAACCCCAAGGCCAAAATAAGTAAAGTACGGCTAGCACCCAACTGACACCATGTGTTCCAACCCTTCAGAACCCTGGGCTGCCAGGACTTACCCCTCCAGTGGGCATGATTCATCAAGTATTAATTACAATTTCTGCCTGCTCAGATGCTTTGGGGAATAAGACAAGACACTCAAGATTTCATCTAAATCCCTAAGGCCTTTTCCTCTAGAAACTGGACTCTGTCATATCAAACATGACAAGGCTTCCAGGCAGAGGACAGGCAACCATCCAGGAGACTGGTAGCCACTGGCCAGCTCTGCCAACATGCTATATTGCTGTCAGCATGACTAGCACAATGCCTTCTAAACCCACCACAGAAGCAACATGTGGGGCAGGAGTCAGGCAGCAGGAGAAGCCATTGCAAACATGGTAAACTGTGGTGGCCCAGTTCCTAAGTGGGAGCATAATTTTTCTTGGCCACCAGTGGTGCCTAGTCTCTCTGCTTTTTTGCCAACATTTTCAATGAGAAGAACCTGCTGCTTTGGATTTTAATGGCTCCAGTGAAAGGGAAGGCAGCACACAAACAGAATGGTCAGCAGGTTTTTCCTTAGGTGTCAGGGAACACTAACAGTGCCATTCCCAGTCTCCTTGGAAGGGAAATGACCACCCAGATACCGACTTCCTAACCTCAGGACTAGAGGACTGCTGGTCAATATACCTGCTCATCCTGCTGCTTCCAAAGCAATTTCTAAAAGCAGCTTAGGAATATAACATGCCCATGAAGTCCATGAAAGCATTAAGGTATGTTAAATACGCCAGGGCAAAAGTACAAACACACGACTTTTTATGAGATATATTATAGAGTGGTCCAATCATCGAATTAATCTATCAATGGGTTTACAATTAGATGGCATTATTAGGAAGTGATAGAAACTTAGGAGGTTTGGCATATGCCTTTGGGACCATATTTTGTCCACAGCATCTTCCTTCCTAGCTCTCCCTGCCTCTCTCCACCCTGCTTTCCCTCTTCTCTTCCTCGCTGCTACGAGGTAAGTGGCTTTCTTCTACAATTCCTTTCCATCATGTTGTTTCTGCCTCACTATAGGCCCACAGCAATGGGGCCAAGTGACCATGGACTGAAACTTCTGAAACCACAAGCCAAAGCATGTCTTTCCTCCCTCTTAATTGATTCTCTCAGGTATTTTGTTACCACCGTGGAAAACTGACTAACGCACTGGCCTTTCTTCATTCTTCCCCCCAACATGTCACCTCACTGCACATCTATTAAGGGATTGAACTGGCCCATAGAAGTACTATATTAAAAGGCTCAATCAAAATATAAAATAAATTGTTCTAAGAGACAGTCCTAACAAGATGACATGAGAAAGCAGGCCAGGTGGCCAGCCCTGAATGGCATATGAAGTGACACCTTCCCAGGACGCCCTGTTCCACTGCCTCCTTTCTTTAGTGTTTTTCTCTCTAGATATTTTTTCCTCAAATGTGACCGCAGGTTTCCTGCTCAAGGCAGTTTTTTAGGAAAAAAGCCCAACACTCATTGCCATATAGAAATAAAAGTTTTAATTTGTCAAATCTAGCAGGTATATTCTCTCATCTATTTTGTCTGTGAACTTGGCCTTAGAAAAAATCTAAGTGCAGGATTTCATAGAGGAAATAAGAAGGAGTGAGGAGTAAGGTAGGAGGTGAAAGCCCTTCAGAAACTTTAGGAGTGTTTCATAGTCTCCATGTCTCACCAAATACAGGCCCATCACAAATTTTTAAGCATAAGCAATGAGAAAAGGCCAAGGCTTCTGGAAAAAATAAATACAATAGATATCTTTTTACATTTGCTACTTAGAATACATTATTCCTTTTCATTCGTCCCCTATCTTATAAGGAAAAATATTACTATTCACATTTGGCAAATGTGGAAACATGTATTTGAAAGAAAAAGCAATTGCCTGATTTTTAATGTTTATATAAATGCATGGATACTCTTGAAATTGTTGGTTCTCATTTTTATTTCTTGTTTTAGTTGTAATTTTCCTATTTCTCTTTCTCTCATTTCCAGCTTCCTCTCTTGCATTCAAAATACTAGCACTAGCTGGGGATTTAGTTCAGTGGCACAAGCACTAGTCTGGTAGGCACAAGGTCATGAGTTCAATTCCAGGTACAAAAAACACCAGCATTCACAGACAGAAAAATACCAAAGTCCAGAACACAGTTTTGAGTCAGACAGCCTGGTGCAAAATTCACCACATAGTTGAATACCAAACTACTTAAATAATACGTGCACACGTGCACGTGTGTTTTCAACATCAAATCGTGTCTGAAAGAGGATGCATCTGTGACAAAGATGCATCTAATAAACATCCCTTATATAATAAAGTTGGTCATCATTAGAATAAAAATCTGTAAAAAGACATCTAAAGATACAAATCAGAACTAAGAATTACAAAAACATCCTATCTGATTAAGTCTGCATCAAAGAGAATATTTTTGTGATCCAAATTTTATTTATCCCTCCAATATTTATGATCCAGCAAACCAATGTACATTTCAACAACAAATGTATGTTAGGCACTGATGGAAAAGTAAACACAAAAATTACTAAGATTCAACCCTCATTCTCAGATACTTCAAGTATAATAATGATATAGACAGGTACAGGAGTAGAATGATAAGTTATAATGCAGAGATGGACACAGTCCAACTTGGCCCTAAAGAAAGCCACTTTGATGTGTCAAAACCTGCCAAGAGACAAAGAAGGAGAGAACACTCCAAGCAGGAGAAAAAGAATCTTCAGGTATACCGAAGCCTAAAATCATAGATCAATACCAAAGTATAGCAAGTGATTCATAGCTGGAAAACAGAAGAGGGCTGTGGAAGGACCCAGGGCTGGTCTGGTAGGCCAGGGCAGCATGGAGGGCTTTGTCAGTCTGTGAAGAGTGGAATTCATCCCTTGTACCACAGGGAGCCACTAAAAACTTTCAGCCCAGAGGTAATCTAATGCAATATCCACGTGCCAAAGACAGCTTGGGTCATTGTTATGTGAAACTGGACTGGAAAAAAGTGGGAATAAGGGAACCTATTAAAGCATCTGTAGTAGTTTAAATGACAGAGCCTGGGACATGAACAACAGAATTTGTTGAAGGGTAAATGGAAGGTAAAAACACATCAAAAAATCCCAATATGTGGAGTTCATACATCAGACAGCTCTCCAGCAGAAAGAGAGGCACTTCTTCCAACGAGCACTAGGTAAAAACACAAAAAAATCTAAAGCCCACAAATGCTATCTGCAAGGTTAGGAACTATGTGTAGGTATCCCTTAGTCCCTGGGTCTGCTCCCTGTCACTGATTCCTCTCACATCCCGCTCACAGAGGTCAGTATATAGAAAAGCTTTCTTGAAAGCCAGTCCTTCTGTACACCCTGGTGTCCTTGCCAACCCTCAATGTACAAATGCAAGCTGTGCCCAGCTTACATATGTAGAATCTTTACTTTGGATTGCTAAAATATCGTTTCAAATAGGTTGTCATTGTAGAGTAACATATCTTTATTCTTAGAAACCACAGTGACAGGAGCAGAACCTCTATTCCTGAAACCCATAAATGTCCCTAATTGATCTGTAGGTCAAGTACTTCCAGGCATCCACTGTGTCAGCTGACACACACCCACATGTGGCCTGTCTGCCCCAAGTTAGCAGCTAGCCAAGGCTGTCAATGATACCCTGTGAGCTCAAGGGCCTTTGGGACTAATTACCCACAGGTCACAAACAGAGAGATCACATTTATTCCCCTTCCTTTGGAAACCTTCAATTTTATGAATTTTCCATTATAGCCTCTATCTCTAATAAAGATGCATATGAATACCACTATCAAAATATTGGTTTGTGTCTAGATGGCCCCCAAAGTCTCATTCAGTCATAATTTTGGGGGGAGGTGCCTGTATCTAGAGTTTGTGATTGATTTATAGTGCAATGCGAGGATTAAGGGTGGGTAATTGCTGGATCAGTCCACTGATTGGATTAGCCCACCCTAATCTCACTAGACTATATACAAGAGACCTAAAGAGGTTTCTCTCCCTCCAACCGCTCTCTCTCATTTTTGTTATCTTCTAACACCATGAATGGTTGCCCCACTGCCATTTGTCACTTCATCTTGGAGCCAGAAGATTATGGATTAAAACCTCTATAAACTTTGAGTTAAATAAACCTTTCTTCCTTTAGCTTTGGGTATCAGGTATTTCATTTCAGCAATGAGAAAAGTGATTAAAACAATTTGTAATAACAGAAACTTGCAACTCATCTTTTATGGTTTATATCTAGATGCTCTCCCAAGAACCTTACACTCTCATAAGCAAGGGTTTGGGAAGGTAGAATCACGGGGGCAATATAGCTGACTTTCAGGAGGCAGAATCTGTCCAGAAGAGATGAGTCACTAGGAAAATGACCTGGAAGAACATATCTGTCTTCCCAAGCCTCCCTTCTCTCTCTGCTTCCTGGCTACCATGACATGAGCAGCATTCTCTAAGTAGACCTTTCCACCATGCCTTGGAACCAACCAACTATGAACTAAAAACCTGAGCCAAAATAACTTCTCTTTATTTAAAGTTACAGGTGTTGGGTATTTTGTCCCAACAATGAGAATATGACTAAGACAGATTTTGGCACCAGGGGACTATGGTCATTACTGTGACTGTTACCTGAAAAGTGGTTTAAAACCCTTGGAACAGGCTTGCAGAAGGAGTCTGGAATAGTTTGGAGATGCCAGCTACAGAAGCCCTAGAATACTGTAAACTGAGCTTTATAGGAGATTCTGGTCCAAGCTTAACAAGACCAAAATGCAATTAAAAAGGAAAAGAGTGAAGACCAAAATCAGGAAGTTCAAGTTGAGAACAAAACTTCCACTCCAGGCCATATGTGTTATGCTGTGGCAGAAAAATCTGTCTACATTTTGCTCATGTTCTGAGAATTTTCAGGAGACTGAGATTAGGACAGCAGAATAATGAATCTGTTGGAATAAATTTGAAGGCAGCCAATCTTCAGGCTTAGTATTAGTTCTACTTGCTGTTTTTAGTGAAATTTATACTGAGAAACAGGAGCAAAAAGCTCATTTAAAAAGTTTTCAGTTTCCCCAGAAAGGAAGGGCCTGCAGTCAATGACTTTAAGAGCAAGGTTGCTGAAAAGATGAAAAAGAAGACAAGCATTTTGCATCAGGACTATGGAAAGGACATGCTGGGATACAGCAAAACCCTGCCCTTCACTGGCAAAAGTGAAATATTTTGCTTAGCGAAAACAGCTCCACAGGGCTCTGCTGTCTCTAGGCTGGAGAAGAAAATGTTTCCCAAAGTTCAGTCATCCAGGCATTCAGAGGTCTCTAAAACCATGATTCAAGGGGCCTTCATTAGCTTAAGTTGATAGCAGACCATCATCCATATGGTGCTGATTTTTTAGATATGCAGGATGCAAGAGTTCTAGAATCAGGGAAGAATATAATCAGATTTCAGAGAATGACTTAGAAAGGAAGGACCAGGCAGTGTGTCCTGAGAAATGTGCTCGAGGTGGTGAGAATAAAGCCAAAGGTACAGTAAAGATCCTAAGAAGTTGGAAAAGCCAGGAACATAGAGTGTCCACTAAGAAAAGCTATAGGCTATGAGCAAAGTCACCCCAAGAAAGAAGTCAAGAGGGTTACAACCTATACACAGAGAAACAGACACCCAAACCATTTGGAATTCACATCTTTGCCCCAGATGCTGGACACATCACAACAGGATTTCACGTTCGCCTGCTAGGTTTTTGGTCTTTCTTTGGTCCCATTTCTTTCTTACTGTATTTCTCCCTTTTAGGATGGGAATGTTACCTTGTACCATCATATGTCTGTAACATTCAACTTTCTTTTTGACTTTTACAGGGGCTCATAGCTAAAAGTTTGCTTTGAATCTCAGAGGAGCCTTTGGGCTTGGACTTTTGAGCAGTGCTAGAATTGTTAAGAGTTTGGTAACTCTTAGAGATCAACTAAATGCATTTTACATAAAGAGATACCTATGAGTCTTTCGGAGACCAGGTATGGAATGTTATAGCTTATATCAAGATGTTCCCTCAAGAGCCACATGCACTCAGACACGAGGCTTTTGGAAGATGATTGAATTATGGGGCCTATAGTTAACCTGATATTAGAAGGTAGGGCCTGGGGCATGAGTTGGAAGAATGTATTTTCCAGTACAACTCCCTTGTCTCTCTGCCTTCTGGCCACCATGAGATGAGCAGCTTTTCTCTGGCTGGGCTTTTCTATAACATTGTTTTCACTTGGAGTTTAATAACCATGGACTAAAAACATAAGCCAAAGTAAACCTTTCTTCCTTTAAGTTATGAATATCGGGAATTGTATCTCAGCAACAAAGAAAGTAACTAAAAAACATCATTTGAATTTCCGACAATGTGACACAATTAAATTAAAACCCATCAATGGAATAGTATAGAACTCCTAAACATTCTGTCCCATACACGAGTCTGTTGATAGGAAAATGTGCTTACTACACAATGATCACTAAAGTAAAGCTCTACAAGAGGAAGGGTTTTGTTTCGTTCATTAATGTACCCACCATGCAGAGAACAGGACTAGTACACAGAGGCATTAATTAAGCACTTGCTGATTGAATTAATATAAGAACTAGAAAATGTGGTACAATTTCTGTGAAAGGAGAGACAGAGAAAGGCACAAATGGACAGACAGACAAAGATAGAGACATAGAGAGCAAAGGATCTACAAAGATATTCATCACAGTATTACCAGTAGTTTACTTTTGGTAGGCTCTTTTATGTCTCTCTCTCTCTCTGTCTCCCTCTCTCTCTCCCCTTCTGTCCCCTACCCTTCCTCTCTCCACCTATCTCTCTTCTTCTCTCCTTCTTTCTCATTCCCTCTCTCTTTGTCTTTTCTTTCTTGTGAGCAGTAAAAGATGCTACTGTAATAAGGTCCAAAACACCAAAGAAACTATTATTTGGGGATAAAATACTACATTATAAACTTAGTGCTTGCTTCTCAAGGTCATCTATGAATTTACTATCTTTTGTGTGACAGAATAAAATTCCTTGATTTACTTATAACTCCACATGCAACTCCAAACACTAATTTGTACTCACGTGGTTCAGAGTCTCTATAGCCTACATCTGGGTGGACCTTTTGGCTTTAACATCATTATTAGGTGAGGTTTATATCCTAGTCCCCTCATTACTAAGTTTTACAAAACCGTTCAATTCCTTCCAAAGAAAAAAGGGACATTTTACTACTCTCTTACTATAAACAAACTGCTTGTGTTTGCAGTTGGACTTACTACACCAAGTGTGAGAGTGTCAATGCTTTTCACCCAGTTTTACCATGCACAGTAAAAAAGCACCCAAAGACGTCACCTGCCAGGCACAGCCCAAGTTAAACTGTGACTGCCCTGCAGGAAAACAGAGCATGCAAGCTCTAGAAAAATCACCTTGCATAAACTGCCTGGTATCAAAGCTGGGGTGCATAATCCTTTCCTGGCTGAGCTAATTGGTTTGGCTTGCTGATGATTTTATAGCCCCTGAAGCCATCCTCTGATTGCAAGAATGAGAGTTGCCAAATGATCTTCAACCACATCCCCAGACACCCGAGCACTACCAGAATACTTGGGGAATAAGCTATGTTAAACAGATGCTCTTGTGAGTATAAGGATCCTTTTCTGTCTAGACTCCCAGTAACACCTGTTGCTCACTCGTCCTGCCCCACTGCACCTCCCCCTCAACAGCAATGCAGCCAAGACAAACCATGGCCCCCTGACAGGGCCTGGAGATGTGGCCACATGAACAGCAGAGCCAGGCAGCCCAGGCATCACATGCTGTGGTCACTGCCAGGTGTCAGAGAGCTATTTTCTGGCAGACAGCAGACCTGGCAGGGCAATTTTTTTCAACTTTCAGTGTGGCTAGGGAAAGACTTCTTGAGTGCATCATGGTTTTGGTTCTGCCATGCAAATCATCATCAAGCAAGCAAAAGAAGATGGCAGTATTCTGATCCAAACAAGCTCGTCATACCTAAGTTCCCTTTTTACCATATTCAAGGAGGTAGTTATCCTTGAACCTTTCTGGTAACCAGGAAGCTTGCTAACTCATGAAACAGTTCTATTTATTTGGAAGTACTCATTCCATACAGAGATAGATTCTTTGTTGTGATCTTCACTGCCCTCCTTACACTTCAGAAAGTTATGGAGAATGAATCATGTATCTCTCTTATGCAATTCAACATATGTTTTTGTGCTAGTACATAAAACAGGTCAGATCCACAGGGCTAAATATGGGACTCCTAGGTGAATCTGTCTGTTCCTGTGCTTTAACCAGGCCTAGAGATCGCAGAAACTAAGACTAGGCTTGAGCAGTTTTGGAGGTCAGATCTAAGGCCACTGCCTAGTGCCAGGGTTCCAAAAAGTCCTCAAAGAAAAACAGTTCCACACAAAGGTTGGACAACATACTGTCTGCATTAACATAGATTCTAGCTGTAACAAAAGATATTTCTAAATGCAAGTTCAAAAATATTTCTAAGCACAAATTCACAATCTTTGAAGCAAGAGCTCATACTATAGATATAACCTAGACAACTGAGTTGAAATCTTCATTTAAAGGGGTCCCAAATCAGTCACACAAAGTAAGGCAAATCCTTTCTGGAGAAACACACTTTAAACTCAGGCTGTAAAGAATTATTAAAGTTCCAAGTGACATCAGTTCAAAATCAAAAATTGCCAAACCTACAAAGAAGCAAGCTACCTTGGTAATCAAGACTCAGAGGAAAGAAAAACCTGTGTAATTATAATCTCATGGACTTCAGATAATACAATTATCAACTAAAATATAAAATAAAAGTGTCTAAAAGTTTTTAATGTTTTGAAAATACAGCAAAGGAAAAGTTAAAATCATATTTCTTTTAAAGAAAGTTAATAGTTCAGATTGAAAAAATGACAGAAATATAGATAAAAGGTTGTAAGAAATAAAATTACAAATTCACATGATTTAGAGTATTAAACTAGATAAAATTATCAAACTGGAAAAATGATTCTTGAAATACATTAAATGTAGCATAAAAGTACAGTACAGAGAAAAACTTGCAAAAGATGTTAGGAGATACAGATAAGGGAGAAGGTCCAACTTATGTCCAATCTGAAATCTATAAAGAGATAACAAAAAATAAGATAGAATTAAAGCAAGTGAGAATTTTTCAGAGGTATCTACTGATTCAAAAAAAGTAAGAAAGGAAAGGACTGTCAAATGCTTATCACAAAACTGTAGAACATCAAACATAAAGAGTTATTTAAGCTAATTGAAAGAGGAAAAAAAACAGTTTACCTGTACTTAACACACATCAGACTCTTAGCTGATTTCTCAGTGGTAACTGATTTCTCAGAAGACAGTATAATGATTGATATAGCAAAGTACTGAAAGAAAACAAATGTCAACCTTTGGGAGAATTCTCTCCGGAAGAAAATCTACTTTAAATAACAATAGTGAAATAAAGATATTTTCCAATAAGGCAAAACTAAAGAGAATATGTTACATGTAGAAACTCTGAGAATTTTTCTAAAAATGGTATTTAAAGTTAGGTGTTAATGACATGTAATTCTAATTCCAGCATTCTGAGAGGATGAGGCAGCAGGATCACAGGTATAATCTTAGTCTGTGCAAACTAATGAGACCCTGTATCAAAAAACAAATAGATAAATATTTTGAAAAGGTGATATTGTTATGGTTTAGATCTAAAATGTCCCCCCAAAACCTCATGTGTTCAGATGTTGGGCTTTTGAAAAGTGTTTAGATCATAACAGGCTATACACTCCCCAATGAATTAATCCACTGAAGAATTCAGAGATCAATGTATTGTTAGCAATACATTGATAACAGAGGCATGATTGGCAGAGGCATGGGGGCATGACCTGAAAAGGTGTTTCTTCCTCCCTGGCTCCTACTCTCTCTCTCTCTGCTTCCTGGTCACCATGACATGAGCAGCTTTTCTGCCAGACCCCTCTACCACACCATTTCGGCCTTGGAGCAAGTAAAACATGGATCAAGTTAAGCATGAGCCGAAATAAACTGCTCCTCCTTTAGACTGTAGCTGTCAGATATTGTGTCTCAGCAACATAAAAGTAACTAAGACATGTACTAAAAAAAAGTGATCTAAAAAGTAGGTTTTAAATGTAGAAATGATGAACAATGAAAATGGTAAACATGAGGATAAACTTAAACAAAAATGGACCATATAGAATAGTTAGTAATTTAAGGAAGTACAATATTGAATAGCTAGTAATTAAGGAGCTATAACATCAATATGGAACTCACACCATGGTAACAGTAAGTTATAGTTAAAGGAAGTTAAGAGTGTGAATCTAATATACAACTTTTTAGACTGGTCTCTTTCATGTAACTATGCATTTAAGATTCATGTATGACATTTTGTGAGTTGATAGCATATTATTTTTTCTTTTTTTAATTGAGAATTGAATCCAGGGCCTTTGCACTGAACTACATCTTTTTAATTTTTTTTTATCTTAAGACAGAGTCAGACTCAAACTTTTAGTCCTCCTGCCTTGGCTTCCTGAATAGTTGAGATTATAGATGTTCTGCCACCTAATATGATATGTCAAGCTGATACTTATCTTGCTTGTTACTACTGAGTTTCTTGTGTCTCTTTTTTGGTATTTGGCATTAATTTTGGAAAATTCTTATCTAATGGATAATTGATTTTTCTGCTCTATTTTTTCTTTCTTCTCCTTCCGATATTCCAATTATGCATGGCTACACCTTTCAAAATTATACCTGCAGGTCTCCAGGAATCAGTTTTGGTTTTTCTAGGTGGCAAAGATCCCACTTTATTTACTTTGCATTTCAGTTGGAAAACTTCCATTGACCTATTGTCAGTGATTCTTTCCTTGGTCATGTCCACATGCTAGATGAATGATCCAAAAGCAGTCTTCATCTCTGTTGCAATGTTTTTGGTTTCTAGCATCCCCTTTGATTCTTTGTTTAGAATTTCCAAGTCTCTTCTGATGTCACTCATGTTCTTACATGTGATCCACTTTTTTCATTAGAGCACTTAAGCCATCAATCATTCTTAAATCCATAACTGAATTCTAACATCTGTATGATATCTGAGTCTGTTCCTTATTCTTGCTTTATCTCTTTGCATTACTTTATTCTTTGGCAAGTTTTGTAATTTTCTATTTAAAGCTGTACCTGTTATACCAGCAATAGGTGTTTTGTGGGAGGACTTATGCTAGTATGTCTGGGAGTTGGGTTGTTCAATGTTTTCTATAGAAGCAGGAGCCTATGGCTTCAAATTTCCCCAGTGTTGTTGTTGTTGTTGCTGTTGTTGGGTTATTGTTATTGTTTTTGTTTTGTGTCTCCCCTCTAGAGTTGGACTTCCTTAAGTCCCTCCTTGAAGAGTAGGCAGAACTAGAAGCTCTTTCAGCTATAATCTGTTGTTATTATACTGGAACCCTACTGGTGTGTTGGCAAAATAATGAAGAAAGGGAGATAACCATTAGACTAAATCTCAATATTTTAGCGGTCCATTGTCTTTAGCTGTGACCTTCACCAGTGCTTCTCCAGTGATATAGCTTCCCTCTCTGACCCTTTGGTGAGAAAGTGAGCTATAAGAGGTAGAGTGGGAGAAATGCCCTTCCCCTGGTGAGGTGAGGCCGTGAGAATGATTTTCCCTGGACCATAGACTTTTGTTAGGAAGACTGCTTGGCATACAGGATAGCAGTGACTCTTTCCCGGTCCCTAACAAGGCTAAGAAGGATTCCTGGCTCTTCACCTTGAGAAGGAAAACCCACAAAAAGTATGTGAGACCCTGTAAGAATGCACAAGACTGCAGCACGGGTGTTTCTGCAGCCACACCCTGTCTTCAGCAATTTGTCACAATTACCACTCAATGAAAGAACAAGTAGATTCCATTTTGACTAGGCATGTCACATCTGTGGCTCTTTGGATTGATTCATCTCTCCAGATTTTAGAACAGTGATTTGACCCATAAGCTTATTTCCTTGATGAATCTATGAGAAGACATTGACTTTCAGTTTTTTTAGGTTTTTCTCATTATAGGAATGAGAATTATAATTCCCAATCTAAGTAGGTTTCTGAGAAGAAACCAAAAGTCTAAAAATTAACATTTTTATTTAGAAAAATTTTAAAGCAAGATAGGTAAAATATCATCATTGTTAAAGCTAATTGATAGATGCTTTATGCAATCTTTAGTTGTAGGCATGTATATTTGAAATTTTCTATATTCAAGTTTATTTAAATAGTGTTGCTGAGGATCTAAAATGAGATAGCTTACATAATAGGAAGAGCAGAGAAAAAAGTAGTCCCAATATCATTATCTAATATATACCAGTGACTATACCAAGATAATTCAGGTACAAGGATGAATAGTACTGTGTCTTGACTCATTAGAGCTATTTGCATTTGCAGAAATATTCACCTAAAGTAAATAATTTTTATTTAACTAGGAACTGCAAAAAAACAAGAAAAGCACTGTAAGAGCAGGCAATAGAGAAGCTGACCTGTTCCAGGGAATTGGAGGAGATCATCTCAAAGGCCACCAGAGAAGAAAGTAGAGAAGGCATATGCCATGCCATAATAGGGGACCAACAAGCTGGATCCCAGGAGATAACTTCCAAAGGTTCCACATAATACCAGTGATATTAAAGGAAAGAAGAATAAGAATGTTTCAGAAGAAAATAAACCTTCCATAGGTTAGAATCTCCAGTAATATCTTGAAGAACCCCACTACCTGAATTTAGGTTGGTCAAACAAATGAAGTTTCACAAATTATTCTTACTTTCTAAAATATTGAAATTTTTCATAAACCCTTCTTCTTTGTCCATTGAAATTCTCTTTAGATATCAGTAAACTTATAGTTTTGTTCCTGGAGTTTACTTTCTAAAATATTGAAATTTTTCATAAACCCTTCTTCTTTGTCCATTGAAATTCTCTTTAGATATCAGTAAACTTATAGTTTTGTTCCTGGAGTGATACTACAGAAAGATTGAGAGTTCATCACATTGGACAGAGCTAAAGAAACAGGAGCTTGAGCTGGGGACATAGCTCAGTGGCACAGCTTCTGCCTGAGGTCATGAGTTCAATCCCTAGTACAAAAAAAAGAAAGAAAGAAAGAAAGAAAGAAAGAAAGAAAGAAAGAAAGAAAGAAAGAAAGAAAGAAAGAAAGAAAGAAAAGAAAAGAAAAGAAAAGAAAAGAAAAGAAAAGAAAAGAAAAGAAAAGAAAAGAAAAAAGAAACAAGAGCTAGACAGAAAAAAATCACAATTCTGGAGTTCTACATTCACGTACACCATGATTTCAACATACAAGCTAACATGAGTTGCTTAATGCTTGTGTGAAATATCTTTCTAATTATGAAAATTAAGAAATGATGTAACTTACTAATTCTAATATGGACTACTATTAAGCAACAAAAATAATTATCTATAAAATGCTTATTATTGACTTACCACATAACTAATGGTAATTAGTGATTGTAATTATCAAAATATAGATAATATCAACATTTAGAGCAACATCTAAACTTCCCACATTATGACTATCAATCTATAACTTTAAAAATAACAGCAATTAATCATCCTTATTTATGGATAAATGGTAATGATTTGTGATATGGTAGCACATGTTTTCTCCACATAAAGAGAAGCACTAATTATTATGGTGAAGATAATAACACAAATAATGGAAATATGATTGCTAATGATTTCCCATTCTTGGTATTAAAAATGTCAAAATCATCAAAATTCTGGTGAAATAAAATGCAGGAATGATGTATGGTAAAATACATAATTTACATTCACCAAACCTATCAAATCAGTATTGTGGGCCAGTGAAAAGGACAAGGACAAGGGACCTTTTCAACAGCACCAAAGCCCAAACTTCACACCCAGAGAATCTGACTTAATTGACCTGGGATGTGGCTGAATTTTCGAAAATTCCCTGAGTAGTTCTAATGTGCAGCCAGAGTTGACAGCCTCTACTCCAGATGTTTGATTTTTATGCCTGAGAATAAAGATGTATTTGCTCCTGCAGGCAAAATTGAATTCAGAAACCTACTTGCCCAGCCTCTGTCAATCAGGGCTGTGTGTAGCAGAGGAACGAGTTGTTAGTTTTAGTTGTCAGGGAATTTTCTTCATGGAAAAGAAGTGCATTAAAATACCAAATTACAGTATTTACATATTTCATGTTTTTTTCAACTGCGTTCCCATAGCAACTCAATCCATTTGCTCCCTACTTTCTTCGAGTTATTTTCCATCATAAGCCATGCTTTATTAGTGAGGCAAACAGTTTGCCCTCTGAAATAACTGTTTTGCTGTTTACTATTTCTTTGCCAGAGAACAGAGCTCTAGTTGCCTCTCCACTACTCTTGTGCAACCCAAATTTGATCAAGTGAGCTTCACTGGTCTGGGTAGAGATAGTGAATTTGACCTCTTTTTTTTTTCAATGTGAGACAGACCCTGAGTTTTTTCTAATGATCCGGCCAAGAAAAGGCAAATAGAGAGGAAGGCTTTCTTCAGGAAACCTGTGACTGAGAAAGAATACAAGGAAAGGAATTGATCAAGTTCCAAACAGTGGCCAATTCACCTAAATCAACAGTAAACAAGGGACAACTCAGGACTCAGTTCCCTGTCACCTAACTACATCTGACCAAGCAGCATCACCAGTGAGAAGGACACGATGGCTTTGGAGATGGTTACCCACTAGGAAGTGGCAAGAAAAGGAATCCGATTTCAGCCATGAAAGGACTACTGACTGCCCAGAAAGGAGGCCCGAAGGAGGCACAGGACACTGAGATTTCTTTGTTATTCCCACCAGATAATTGACAGAGTATAGAGCTTGTTTGTTTGTTTGTTTGTTTGTAACTATGACATTTCACTTGCTAATGGAGCTCTGCTTTGCAGGGGGACAGGGATGCCAAAGAAGACTGTAGGAGGGAGGCACCAGGCTTGAAGCTCCAGGGCATCTCTTCTTGCTGCTGCCTGATGCCAAGATGGACCTGGGTCACCAATGCCAGAAGACTGAGGCACAAGAGACAGGGCGACACTTCCAAATCATCTGTTCTCAGCTGCTAACTCAGGAGCTTCCTTCTGTGCCAGTAGTGCTAATGGAAAGGACTTATTTTGCTCTCCTCTCCCAAACTCCAAGTAAAAGCCAGAGCTGTGCTTCAGTGGCCCCCAGGCCAAGGGACTGGTGACCCTGGCAACATCTCAGGATGCAGCAACAAAACAACACAAACCAGACTTCCCATCCCATCCCCAGATCTGGACGCAATTTATGGGCATCTATTGCATTGCTTAGTGCCCAGTTCTGAAGGTCACAGGTAAAGTCCTTCAGGATCCTTCTACCAACATCACTTATTCAAGAATAACCCCTTCTGGTAGGTAGTCTTCAAGCAAGAAACGGAAAGGTAAAGGAAAAATGCTTAATTAAGGGACTCTACACATGTACAAGACAGGTGTAGGGAAAATAAGAGTTGGTGTATTACCTCAGAGCTAGCAATAGCAGAAAATCACTCCCTGCCTAGACTAGGACAGCAGAATTCAGAGACAAAGCAGGATGGAGCCAACACTAGTTGAGACCCTCATGGTGGAGCCAGAACACCATAACCACACAGGAAGAGAAAGAGCTAAGGAAAGAAATACCTGGACCTCGCTCCGTTCCATCCTTTACCTCCATGACAAACCCAACAAGAAGCTGACCTTCTTCCAAAGGTCAGCCTTGTGGGAAGGGCACAAAATAACATGAAAAAGTGGGAAGAGGAAATGTCTGAGGACAAATAAAGACATTCAGCACCCCTTCTTACACCCTAGGGCTAACTTGATTTTGTGCTGCTGTTGCCAGAGCCCTTCCACAGTTATCACATCTCAGGTCAGCACTGTGCAGAGGCTAGAAGAGGACCCTGCTCAACCTCAGATAAGGCAAGGGAAAGCATAACTTACCCAAGGGTAAGTACCTAGAGGTGATACTGAGAACAGAGACATAATCATCCCAGTGCCAATTCAGTGGTACCTCACAGGCGTAAATCACACTGCTTCTCCTGCTCCAAAGGAGGTCATGCACTTGAGGAAATCACAGATGACCAATACACTGGATGCACATGATATCCCCACTTTTCATGAACAGGCTGCCTGGGCACCTATTTGGAAAGACAAATATAAAAGAAAGCCTCTGTTATTCTATAGTTTGATGCCATTGGTGCTCAGGACATGAAGCATTAAAATTAAACATATTTTAAGAGTCTGACAAGATGACACTCATTCCTCAAAGTCCAATTTCTATGGAAAGACAGCAGGATTAGTTGTCCCTATTGTGGTGTAGTTGGGAGAAGATCAGACTTTTGAACTTGGAGGTACGGAAGGACAGGTAAGGTAATAGCAAGATGCTGTTCTGCGGCTTTTATGTAGCAGTGGCGATGGACAGGCAATAATGCTTGACATCATCTGATCTATTTTAGGAGACTCTGTCACACATTCTATCTTCAGGCTTCTGCTTGTTTTACAAGGAACATAAAGAATAAATACTACATATGACTTTCAAAATAAAGTTAGACTAAATCTTAATGGCTATGGTGGGAAGTAGAACTTTGTTCTTAATTCAAATTCACCTGCAATCTTGATGCTCATTCTTTACTGAAATTTATTCATAAAAAACTTGAAGTCTCTTTCTTTGAATTTCAACACCAGTCCAAAGATCTATGCTTATCCAGCTGAACTTTAGAATTGTTACGCCACAAAGTTATTGAAAGAAGATGTATGATTTACCAGTGAACTCAAAGGAAGAGTAGTAGGGGTATTAGGGTAGTAGAATTAATATAATATCTGAATGATTTGCACTGTTGTTATTAAGTGTATTAAGTTTTTCCTGTTTGCTTAATAAGGCTGCCCATGCACTGGTCATTTGAGACTCATTCTTCCCTGGAGTCCATAGCTATGGTGACAGTGTAAATATTTTCTCAAGTAAATATTAAATATTTTCCCAAGTAAATATTAAAAATTACCACCTTGACCCATGCTGACCTGGAAAACATATGGTTACCGTGGTTATGATACATACAGAGGCAAACCAGGGGTAACAGAAACTACAATAATAACCAAAAATAGCCCCTCTGAAGCCTCTCTTTCAACCATGAACCTGTTCTCAAGGAAACTTGACTCTTGTGATCACAGTAGCTTGGAGTAAGTTCAGACAAATGGAGCCATTTGTCACCTCCCTTACCCTCTTATCCATCTGCCTCTCCATAGTTAATAGCCACCTCCAACCTACCCTAGAAACAACATAACAAACGTGATGAGAACAAGCCACTCTTTTGACCCAAGGAATTTCTCCACTGTGGTCATTGTTCACAGTGAGTAGGATTATTCTCAGCATGATGAAACACTTAGCCCAGACAGCTGAGACCACAATTGTTCAGGAAGACCCGTTGTTTTTCATCTTACATGTCTGTGCCTCTATAATTGCAGTACAAGTCTTTAGAGCTAGAGTCTCCCTCTAAGACCCAAGTTAGTAGTAGGAGGCACTTGGAGAATCGCTTGTTGCCTCCTCTGGCTGTAGGGTAGGTTTCTGGAAGTAGAAATAAGACTAAGCTCCACTGAGAGAAAGAACTGATCATTCTCCTTCCACTGGGTTCATGATGGAATAAGGCCAAAGACATTTTAACCTTCCGTGTAGGCAGCAGGAAAGTGTCACAGGTTTTTAAGCAGGGATGTGAATTAATCAAAGATAACTTTGATGGAGATATGAAAAGTAAAATGAGACAGGTGGAAGATGATACTGCAGGAAAGGACACCAGATAAGAGAATGTTCATTCGGGCCCCAGTACTAATGCTAGTAGTGAAGGAGATGAAAACAGAGGATATTGAAGAAGAAAGTCTTTCAACATAGTCAAATGCTATGGAGAAGTTAAAGAGGATCAGTATTAGTGAGATTTCTTTGAACTAGCTGTTTGACTTTGTGGTTGGTGTTATAAAATCTATAAAGACACAGTTCTTTTCATAATATTTTCACTGTAATTGAGGGACCCAAAATGTTATTGAAAAACTTTGTTTTGAAGCTACATACAGTATTTGTGTACTTGTCCCATTTAGAGTCTGACTTGTAAGGAGTAAATTCCTTTAGCATCTGGAAAATGAGATGAAACCTTAAATGTTCAGAACCAGGATATAAGAACTCATAATTCTTCTTTCTGTCTCCAATCCATCCTCTTTCTTTAGTGGAATAGATATTTTAAGATAAAATAGAATAAAGACTACCACTTAATAGGGTAAGAAGATCCAAACTAACCTAAAGAAGAGAAAATATCTTGAAGTTAGAGAAACTCATAAATTAAAACATTGATTTTTATAGCAACTATTTACCACCTACCTAGAAGAGGAAAAAAAGTGAGAAGAAGTAGGAAAGAAAAAAGATAGAAGACAATATTCTTATTTAACAAATATTTCACAGGTCATAACGTGTTCAGTTTACACAAAATTAGAGTGAGTAGTATATAAAATATCCATGAGGCTTGCCTCAAGAGAGGGTATCACTCTCACTCTCTCTCTCCCTCCCCCCTTCCCCACACTCTTATCCTCCTTTTCCCACAGGTAGATTAAGTTTGTGAACCAAGGTGTGTACGCCTCCATTCATGAATTTAATTCTTTCCATGATTCTGGTTGTGAACCACATTGAATGAGAACTGAAGCAAATTTCCTCATAACCTGAACCTAACCACTGAATTTTATTTGGTTCTCTTCCAACTCAGTTTGTGACCAGAATCATAGAAAGGATCAAGTTCATGAACCAAGGTACCACCAAACTATTAAATATTCTCCCTGAACTATGTGACTACACTTAGGATATCATGCTACTTTACCCCTAAATACTTCACTCTGAAAATAATACTGTTCCTTATGTCTATCCCTTAAGTAAAAGCATATTCTCTGACATAGTCTTAATACCACTATCCATCCAGAATACTAACCATAATTATATACTATTATTTAAATTCAGACCACCCATACTACCTCTTGAAATTTTTCCTTGTCTGATTTTGAACTGTTTGTGGTAACTTCTCTGTTTCTCACGGCTGATATAGATGTTTCCTTCCTTATTTCAATGTTTCTAGCCATTCCAGTGGAATATGAGAGGAAGGCAATTGAATGTATGGGTTCAAATTGGAGTCTTACACTTAATGTCCTTATATTGTAGTCTTTTTTTAAGGTAGAATATGTCTGTAGTTCATTATTATAAGTAAAACATTAGGCAAAACAATCAATACACCTGCTTATTGCAACATTTAGAAATTGTATTAAACTAAAACTAAATGGGAAAGCTAAATATGATCTTATTCTGTGCATACTCAGAGAGATGCAAAGAGGGTCTCCTCCAAATGAGGCTCTCCATTGAGGTGTGTCACCCAGAAAATGAGGAAAGGAAGATAAATGCTAAATAAGTGAGCTCCCATTGCTGACTATCATCAAGTTCAATAGGAAGACAATGAGAAATATGTGAACTGCAGAACAATACTGGTTAATTTTCATCAACTGATTTCCATTGTCAATCTGTGTACCACATGTACTTGCTTGGTGCAAGACCTGCATGTTCCTTTGTGGAAGAGAAATGAGATTATGTGGAAGACCTGCAATGTAGGATGCTGGGAGAAAAGATGCAAGTCACTTTTTGTCAGTACTGTCTCACTTAGCATGCTTCCCTATTCTGGCCAGAAAACAATTCACAATAGAAAAATATGATCTCTAACACCAAGAGCAGGAGAAACTAGAACTCTGGGAAACTGAGGTTGGAAGCAGCAAGTAGGTGGATTACTCACCTTGAAGTCTGAATTTGTGTGCAAGGAGAGATTACAAAAACCAGTCAGTTGGGTAAAACATTTCACTGTTTAGAGCAGAAATTTTACTTAAGGAAATGCTATGGGGAAGATACACAAACTAAGACCCAGAAATAATTAAAAAAGCAGCAGAGGAAAGATGAGAGACTTTCAATAAGTCCCCAAAGCTGAAAGGCTAAGAATACCAAGATAATTTTAAAATTCAGGGAATATCCAAAAACACATGTAGCTTCAGGGAGGGTTGGCCAAAGAACAGAACAGACAAAACCATAGGAAATGGAAAAGCGGGGAAATGGAGAGGGATGAAGTTGTTACCCTACAGGAATGCAGACGCACAAGAGGAGGCCAGAAAAGCCAGGCAAATAAGCACTCTGGATGGAATTTAGGGTATGCATCCAACCAGAATGAAAGTAACATGACCACCACTGGGCTAGTGAGAGAGAGGGACAACAAGCAAACAACCAAGGGGGAGAAAAATGTGGGTTTCAATAGAAGGTAACATACTGTATTCCAAGGCACTTGAGCATGTAACACAGCAATTAGATACATGACCTAAAGAATGTAAGTGTGGAGAGCAAAATCAAGAAAAGAATGTCTCCTCACACTATATTTAAACCTGTAAGTCTAAGCTGTTTCTTTTTGTCTACACTAGTTACTGTGTTGACATAGAAAACATTTTTGCAAAATGGCTTGGGGTTTTCCAATAAATCTTGTGGTAGAAAGCAGAAGACTGAGAGGATTAAATGAGATTTGATAGTTGTTTCAGAATATAAAGGCAAGTTCACTTTTTTTTAGATGTTCCTATGTGCTTTGAAGCATCAGTCTCCTAGTTTCATCACTTCACACCTTGAGCACCTCTGAATTTTGGGCTTAACTGCAAATAATTTAAGATGTGTTGAGCCTTATCTCTTCCTGGAGCAACCTGACATCACCTTTGAGGAAATGTGTCTTTCCAAGAACTAAGTTGATCACATGGTCCTGCCTACTTTCCTTTGCATGTGAAATTTTTCATCATTAAAAGTTCGATTTAGAGGAGGTCAACAAGATGGCGGACTGGTGGGTAGCAGGAGAGAGACCCTCTCTGAGAGAGACAGCTCAAATGCGAGAATAAAACACCCTGGAGAGACCCAAACAGATAGAGATGGACTCTTACAACCCAGGAAAAAACTAAAGTGCAAAAAAACCGCTCGAATATGAGGTCCTGGGACTACCATCAGAGAAGCTAAGATCAGTGAGCACCGCGCCGTCCTCGAGCTGCCTGAATTCCTGAACAAGCGATCCACACCATAGCAACTGGCTTGAGCTGCCGGAGCACAGAGCTGAACAGCCCTGCATGCAGCTCGCCCACACCGACCCTGCACTTGACCCACCCAGAGGCAACGTGAATTCCCACCGCAGCCGTGCTGAAGTCAGAGGTCGGGGAGTCCTGCAGTTCTTGGGATGGGCATCAACACGCGGTGAGTGATGGGAATAAGACCCTCCCACAGGAAAAGGGAAACCGACTGGATGACATGTTGGATTTGGGCAGGACAGCCCTAACTCCATAAGGAAGTCGCTTCAGCTGGTTGCTCCCCTCGCTGAGCAGATTGGTGGAATCCGCTCGGATTAGGCTGCGCCCCTGGCAGGGAGCCAGTGAGTCGCTATAATAATACTTCCCTGAGATCAGTGCACACTGATGCAGTGAAGGTCTGCAAAGGTTGACTGGCCCGGAAGGGAGGAGCTAGAACACACTGCCCGTGGGTGAACTCTAATCTCTGATAACCTACTGAAGAGGGCTAAAGCTCCTATCCTCCGCCCTCTAGAGGAGCCTTAACCAACAAGAAAAGGGTCTGGGCATTACACTGTACACTTGTATGGAAGGAACCAAAACATGACGAAAGGGAGAAATAAGAAACAACTCCCAGCCCCCAACCCTGAGAACATTGATGCAGGAGAGGTAAATACAAAAGAGATTGAGGACAGCAATAATGCAACATCAAACACAGCATTAGTGGACATAAAGAGTTATCTTTAGGACCTTGTAAGCGGGACCAAAACTGAAATATTAATTCAAGTTAAACAAGAGATAAGTAGATTAATAAAAGAAGGGCTGGGCACCTCTCAAGAAGACACATACAGAAGAATGGAGGAACAAAAATGGAGAGAAAAATTTAATGAAGAATTCAGGAAAAACCTAGAATTTATGAAGCAAATTCAAAGAGATTATCAGGAAACTAAAGACTCCATAGAAAGCTGGCAGAACTGCTTGAAAGAAACCAAAGATAGACTATCAAAAATTGAACACAGGCTTGCAATGTGGGGTCATGAAAGGGAAGATCTCTTAAAAATAACAAGGGAGCAGGCAGTAAAGATACGAAGACTGGAAGATGACAAGAGGATCTATAACTTAAGAATAAAGTATGTGAATGAAGAAGCAGGAATCAAACCAGAGGAATTAC
>PVJX010019709.1:0-34470 GCA_004027295.1 Dolichotis patagonum | reverse complement strand
ATAATAATGATCACATATTTTGTCCATTTTCTGTTGCTATCACAAAATGCCTGAGGCTGAGTATAGAGAAAAGAAGCTCATTTAGCTCACAGTTCTAGAGGACGCACTGCATGGTCCTGGGCTCCCTGGTCCTGGTGCAGAAACAAGACTGCATACAGAAGGGGCCAAGCCAGCAGGGTACTGCTGCTCCAGAGAGAACGGTCTCTCGCCAGGATGCTGTGGCCTCACAAGCTTCCAGGACCTGCACCCTAGGGAACAAACCCCACCCAAGCCGTGGTGGACAGAGCTGAAGACGACACCATCCCCACTTGCCCTGCACCCTCCGAGCTCCTTCTGGGGTTCAGTGCTCACGGCAGCACATCGGGCTGGCTCCCTTACATCGTCTCCGTTTTGCAGGTGAGGAGAGAGAGGCATGGGATCAGCACCCATGTCCACCAGGCAGGAGTCAGCCCCAGCCTGGGCGGATGTGTCCACTTCAAGTCTGAGCCCAGCAGCAAGTAACTCAGAATGCTGGACGTCGTTACCATCCACGATCCCTAATGTAATGCTAGGCGACATTGAATAGTTTTTGGTGGGAAGTGGAATGGTAAGCCAGGCTGACCCCTCTTTCCCATTGGTCTGAACATTCTTAGCTTGGGAGCAAGGGTGATGGGGAAGGCCCTGGAGTGCGGCCGATGGGGGACCAGGTTCAAATACAGAGACAGCCTCTGCCCCCGTCCGTGGGACGCCCACTTTTCTAGAGGAAGTGTGTTGGCAGAGCTCGTGTTTGGTGCTGGTTCCAGTCCACGCAGTTAATTTTATTTGCGAGGGGCTCCTGTGGGACTGCCCGTGTTCCTGTGCCTTAGGGCCTGTGGCATCCGTGAACCAATGATCTTGGTTTTCCTTCCGAGGGACACTTGTGGCTGGCACTTTGCTCTCTGAGGACAGTGTCTTCCACATCATGTGCTTCCCCAGTGTCCGGACAGGACTTCCAAGGAGACAGCCGCTGTCAGTGCCTACCCTGCGAGAGGGAGGCATTTGCTTCTTCAAAAGGCACGGAAAGGAGGCCTTGGGTAAACCGAGGCAGCAGAAGGCATGAGTCCGGAGGCTGGGAGGGGCCCACAGAGAGAAGAGTGTGGTCCACAGTTGCCAGCAGAGGGTGGACTGTCCCTTTCCGTACCTGTGAGAAGTCCATTTCAGGTGCTTTTCATTGCCAGAGATGTCAGGTGGGCTCCTCAGTGGGACAAACAGGAAAACCCAAACATGGCAGCAGTGCATGGAGAGGAGCGACCTGCCAGGGTCCGCATACCTTGGGATGCCCCTGGCTAGGAAGCTTCCGTCAGCCTTCAGCCCTGCACCCTTCCCACTGCTTCCATTAATTCAGACCCGTGCTGGTGAGCACAGGTGGCTCCCGGGTGGTTTCTCGGCTTTTCCCAGCACCACACTGGAGAGGCCCTGCTGGTTCCACCAGCTCACAGGTCACCAGCTCTGGCCCCTCACTCTGTATATAGGGTGCAGGTCCCCTCTGCGGTCCCGATTAAAATGCAGGCTCTGGGCAGGGCTACAGCCTGGCAGAGGAGCGCTTGGCTGGCGTGCGTAAGGCCTCGCATTTACCCCGCAGTTTTAATAGGAAGTGTGGGCTCTGACTCTTCAGTAGCTGTGGGGGAGGCCTGGGAATCTGGGTGTCTGGCCCGCCCCACACCGTGCCTTGCTGGCCCTCACAGAGCCCTGCGCCAAGCACCTCGGGGCAGCGTGCTGTGCCCAGGACGACCTGGCCTGAGCAGATGGGCTGCACATGTGCAGGGGACACAGCGATGGCCGTGGTGGCTGTCACCACTGTGTTCACTGCTCGCCTCCGGGGTGACCTGTGCAGCTCGATGGCCTGAGGAGTGAAAGGCTGGGCACCCCCTTGCCGCGTGCGCTCCAGGCAGTGGACGAGCGCCAGCGCAGGCAGCGTGAGGCCCCCCCGTGTCTGTGCAGATGGCGCCGTGAGGAAAGGAAAGGCAGCACTGCCCAGGGCTCGCTTCCCTTTTCTGCGAGTCCAGCATCCTGTTGGCTCGAGTGTGGTATCCAGGGGATCATTTCACCCCGAACCACTCTTTACAAATCTTAGCCTGTCGTGGAACTAGATCAAGGGGCTGATGGAAACGCTCTGAGGTCAGGCGGAGCTAAAACCCCGCAGATTGCGCGGAGCTGTAAGAAGGGTGAAATCTATGGCAGGCATGTGACTTACAGCCCATATTAGTCTAAAGAATTAAAGTCTTTTAAGATGAAGGAAAGTGTCATTGTCCCTCGGTGTCGCTAGGTTGGCTCCCAAGTTCCCCTTGAGTACCAAAACCTGTGCCTGCTCAAGTCCCTCCTGTAAAACTCCACAGGTGGACTCTGCAGGTCTGCTCTGTGCTTTAAACTGTCCCTGGATTATTCGTAGGACCTCAGGCTGTGTAGGTGCTGGGTGCAGAGTTGGCGCTGCCTTGTGTGGGCAGAGATGACAAAGGAAAGGTTTGTGCGTGTCCAGTGCACATACACTGTTTTTCAAACATTTTCCACCAGGATTGGTTGAAATCTTCATATGAGTAACCCAGGGATACAGAGGGGCCAACTGTATGTTTGAACAAATACTGATTGCCAAAATGCCTTATGTGAGAAGCCCAAAGCATAAATAAATTAAAGAGCAAAGAAAGATAGATGATAGGAGAGAGAGAGAGAGAGAGAGAGAGAGAGAGATCTTTTGCAAATGGGAAGAGGACCAAGAGACGGAGGGAGGGGAGGAAAGGAGACATAAAAAGGAATGAAAATTTGTCATATCCGTGTGACAACCCCCTGCAGTGAATGTGATCATTACATACTGCAAGCACATAGTAATAAAAAATAAAAATGCGAAGCCAAATGAAATAAAATCTCAGTGTTGCTCTGTCACCCCCTCTCCCCTTGGTTGTCTCCGGCTCTGAGCCTCCAGCTTTATCTTATTTCATGGGTGGCAACCGGGAAACGCACTTTGTGTGGCCACAGGGGCGGCCTGTGGGTTTCTGAGTCATTGCTGTTCCTGCCTGTGTTCCCCAGCCTTCTTTCACCGTCACAAAGACCCGAGACGGGCAGCTTGAGCCCAGGAAAGTCTCTCGCTGGCTGCTTGGCAGGTTTCTGCGCAGGACGGGCCGCCTGTGTTGGGGGCTGTGGCGAGGCAGCGAGTCGTGGTAGGAGTGCATGGCAGAGGTTCCTGCTCAGCTCAGGGCAACCAGGAAGAGGAAGAGACAGAGAACCGAGTCCCACCTTTCCGTCGGGGTTCACCCCAGTGGCGCGAAACCTGCCACTGGGCCCCATTTCTCAAAAGTTGCAGCTGTCCCCAATGGTGCCATGTGAGAGCAGAGCCTTTAACACATAGACTTCTGGGGGACGTTTGCAATCCACAGTAAGCGCCACATAATCGGAGCTCTTCGGGCTGATACTGCACAGGCCCTGGCCCTCAGCCTGTGTGGACGGCCGCTGTGCGGGTCAGAATCTGAAGCTGGAGCCGGCTGGGGCGATGCAGATACTTTAGTGCTCCCTTGAAGGTTTTCTCTTGGTGCCGATGAATACAGTAGTATCCAGTACTGTATCTGCTCTGTCCTCAAGGCCCGTTAGAAGCGTACATTCCTTAGTTCCAGTGTAGCGTTGGAGCTACACTAAGGCCCAGGAATTGAGCTTTCAGCATCACCCCCGAGAGTTTGCTGCACGCTCAACTCTAGAACTGTGTGGAAGGACAATAACAAAGTGCTGTGGCTGCAGCTCTGGGCACATTGCTGTACCGGTCCCCGCCGTGTGGGTCCCTCCGTGTGTGTGCAGTGGGTCTCTGCTGTATTTATCATTCGGTCCTTGCGTAGCATTGCACCCACAGCATTCTCCCGTGTCACTCAGTAGTCTCTGGGAACATGGTAACGAAGTACCTGACTTTCGATCTTTCTCACCCTGTATCATTTTGAAGAGTGTGGTCCAGCTGGGACCCCAGGAAACCAGACTTCCTTCCTGCTTTCTCAGTGGACCCTGCTCTGTAGACTCACAGAGTTCCCATTCAGTGGGAGGGAGTCATTCTGTCTTTATACTACAGGTAGGGGGAAGCATCTTTAATCTCATTTGCAGGTAAGTTCATAGCCACTTGCTAACTGGTGGTGATTCTGCTTGGAACTTCTGGAAACGGCTCCACTTTTCCTTTTGCTGTGGAGTAAATATAGGTGTCATTAATCATGATCCTGTCCCAACCTGTCCCTATCCCTGTTTTTGACTTCTCAATCAAGAGGCAGGCTCTTCTATCTCCTAGGTTAAGCAGGTCTTTTGTATTGATTTTTTAAGCTTATATTACTAAGCATTAAGAGCTCACAGGTTTTTTTTTTTAATTTAACGTCTTTATTGTTATGTGTCTCATGCAGAAAAGATAGTCTAAGGACTGATAGCTTACACATGCCGACTGTAAAACCACCTCACAATTTCATTTCCTTGGAAAAGCAATCATCATGATGATTATAGTGTTTATTAATCTAAGTTCGGTGCAAGTTTAGTGTACCACTTCAAACCCAAAGATGCACCAATCTGAAATAAATCTAGTCAAAATCCAGAAAAGCAGTAGCCTGAATTCCTCAAACGCAGATTTCTCTGGGTATGGTCAGTCATGGAGTTTCCAGGGAGAATTCTGCAAATCATGTTGTATTGTTTCCTGCCGAGACTTTGGGAGTGATTACCTCACAGAGAATATTAAAATGTCCATCCCTGTCTTCGATGACAGATGCCAGAGATGTGGAACAATTGAGCAAGAACAAGGTGACACACATTCTGTCTGTCCATGATAGTGCCAGGCCCATGTTGGAGGTAAGAGAGAGTCATGGGTGTGTGTGTGTTCTTTGTCCTCTGCGGGATGGGTGTGACCTTTGTAAGGGCGGACATGTGCTCTGGACACCCGTGCCCTATGATTGCTGGCCATGTTCATTTTGGGCTCAGGCTGTATTTGCGTTTATGAAGTACCCCAAGCCGAGCGGAAGGGTGTGTTTTCCCTGACTAACTCTGCTATCTTGCTTACTTTGGTTTCCTTGGCCTCTTGCCAAAGAATAAGCTGGTGTCTCTTTTTCTTTTGGATTAGGACACCGAAAACCTATTTTGAGGGCTGAGGGTGCAGTTCAGGGGTACAGTACTTGCTTAATCTGTACAAGGGCTTGGATTCCATCCCCAGCACTGAAGGAGAAAAGAGAGGAGAGGAGAGGAGAGGAGAGGAGAGGAGAGGAGAGGAGAGGAGAGGAGAGGACAGGAGAGGAGAGGAGAGGACAGGAGAGGAGAGGAGAGCTATTCGCATTCTTTCAAAATGATTTTTGGATTTAGAGTCCAAAAGAATTTAGGCTGCTCTTTCTCTTTCTTTTCCTTAGAAGCGCAAATAACTGCCGTCTGCATCCAGGAGTAAAAGGCAGGGGAGGATAAATTCTCCCTGGTGATTCTCCAGGCTCCTCTGGGCCAAGACCATCAGTGCAGAAGCTGTTGTTGTGTTTTTTTATTCAGGTTTTCAGGGTAAACAGGATGTGTCTGCTTATACACTAATTCCAAAAACATCTTCAATTTTTGGACGGTTTCAACCGTTGGCCAGGAGTAAAATCTATTTCTATTACCTTGACACAGCCCAGGTCGCCTCTTTTTAGAAAACAGGGCATGTGTGGTTGTGATGCGTGTGTGTTTTTCTATTTTAGGGTGGGGTGTTGGAAAGGGAGGGGTGCCTCGTTCTGAAAGACATAATCCTGGTTCAAACTACTTGTGTTTCAATTTGTATTAGGCAAGAGGAGACATTCTTTTTTTATTTTAAATTTACCTGTTTTCTTTAGGCACTAGAGCTGCCCCATTTAATAAGTATAAAACAAGCGGAAATAAAGGAGAATGTAGAGCAATAAATGATTTCAGTCTTGTAGGAGCAGTGTCAGGAGCATACTTCCTCCTGTTGTTTTAGCTCCTTGTTTTTTGCTAAGGTCCTGAGATTTATCTTGCATCATAATTTTAGAGGAAATAATGGAACATTTTTTTTTAAAGTCCAGCTGTTCCTTTGAAAATAGTTACTTCAATTTTTAAATCTGTTAGTGATAGTTAGTATTTAATATATAACCAAGTTAAACTACAAAACTGGTCGTGATTGACTTCCTCTAAAATCACAAGATGAGGCCTGAGGTTTCCTTCATTTTAATAAATTACATAGCCCTTCCACCCTACCCACCAGGCCTGCTTTTATGCTTCATTTAATGGGGCACATTTCTCTACATACACATGGCCCTGAAGGTCTTCATGTCGTGACCTCTGTGTAGACACAGGAGCGCGGAGTGTTAGGGATGAGGGCAGTGCTGGCCCTGGCTGGCCCTCCACTCCCTGGGGACACACGGTGCTCCCCACTATGTATTTTGTTTGCTTGTTTCCTACAAAAGCTAAATTCTGCCTTGAAATGGAGAGGGTTGGGAAGAGGGAGAAAGAGAAAAGGAGAGAGGGGGAAGACAAGACAGAAGAGTGAGCACTCGGAAAGGGAGGGAGGAAGAAGTGACACAGGACAGGAAGGACAGGACCAGGCAGGAAACTCTGCCATGTTGGGTGGGCTTTGGAAACACCCCGTTGTGGCTTTGGGTGGCGTTGTTACCTCTGCCTGGTAATGAGCATTTCCATGAGACTTGTGTTTGTTAAGAGTTAGAGTCCAATTTTATAGCATAACATAGTTTAGTATGGCCTCTCCTGTTTTATTCCTTTTTAACTTCACAGGTGATTTATGAATAGATTCTTAAAAGTTTTTTTTTTTTAAACAGTAGATTCTTTGGCAGCACATGTGGGAAAACTGAGGCACCAAACGGTGTGGCATGTGAATCGATGCCTCCGCCGTGACCCAGCCGCTAGAGCCCCAGAAGTGCCAGGGCTCGGGGTGGCAGTTTTTCACCTGAAATGTCAAATTCAGTTCCAGAAGCCATGAGATCACCTGGCTCAAGACGAGTCCGGGAAGTTCTGTTTGGAGTCAAGAGGGAATTAGTGCGTGCATTTGATTATTCAGCACCGCACTGCCCTTTGTCCTTCAGGGGCAGTGGGGGTAGAGGTGAGAGGGAGGGTGTGCGGGGTTAGCAGGGTGAGCCATCCCCTGACCGGCGAGGGGCTCAAATTGAGGGTGGCGGAATGAGGGAGGAAGAGGAAGGAGCAGGACCCTTCTTTTGTCAACTCTTCCAAACCAGGGACAGTTGTTGAATGGCTGCTGAGTTGCTCCGGGCTGCTCTGAGCTGGGGAGGTGGATAGTGCCCAGAATTGAAGGGTTTTAGTCCAGATCGGTGCGGGCAGCAGTTCCGGGAGCCCTGCTGCCGGGAAGGCGTGCTGAGCACCGACTGGATGTTTTCTTGGGTCACTGCCGAGTGATGAGTGACGTCCCCGTAGGCTTAACATGCTGAGGCTCTTAGTGCCAATTAGTGAGGGCCTCTAGGATCTTCAGGGCTGCGTTGATTGTGAGGGAGGTCAAGTAAGAGAGTGTAGTCTCATCAAATGTGGTTTGTAGAATTGAAGACGGAGACTGGGGGTTTGAGGGCCTTCCCAGGATAGGCTGTTGAGCAGTGGAGGTAGGATATGATGCTTTGGGAAAAATTATATCTAGGAACTGAGCATAGCATAGAATCCTCTAGAAATCTTAGTTATGTTGAGGGAGTAAAGGTTGTAAGCTTAGCAGTGCAACACATGTTTATCATCTCTAATGAGGACCTGATTGTGTGTGCCACACCTCCTCCCTTGCCTGCAGAACTGTATTCTGCAGACCCAGGCCCTGTGGGTGCAGACACACCCCGGGTGAGTGTTCAGAGCAATGATGCTCCTGAAACTGTCAAGATGAGGGCCCTGGCGTGGAGGACAGCGTACCCAGCCTTTCCGTTGCCAGCCAAGGCTGCCCCTCACAGGGCACTGTCTTCCCGTCTTCTTTTTTTTCTTTTGTTGCAAGAAGCAGCTGTAGAGAGACCAGAAGGCCGTGCTGTGCAGCCCTGGAGCCTGCTGCCCATCCTCTCTAGCTGTTGTGGGCTGTAATCTGTCACAATTCCTGACCAGTGGCAGTGCCAGAAAGTAAACCACCAGGAAAGGTCTCTCCAAGATGATTTTAGTCATTGTGTGTCTACCGGATTTGCTTAGGAAAGAAAGAAGGAACTTACGGTTTGTTTGATTTTAGTTGGATCAGAGAGGACTCCCCGTTATTCGAGTGATTTCTGTGGAGGTGAGGCTGAAGCACTATTCCCATCTCGTACTCTTCCTGGCAACTTTTCCAGAGGGAAAAGGATGGAGTCACTGTCACCGGGCCCGTGGAGTGGCTGGGCCTGCCCCTCAGTGTCAAGGGGAGCCAGGGTCTCTGGTGCTTCTTCAGTGGGCGTGGCAAGACGTGTACCCTCGGACCAGGGATGAGGCAGTAGTCCACAGGGACAGCCATGCGACTCTAACTGCTCAGAAGGACCACTGTCCAGAATGAAGACTGAAATATGGAAAATACTCAGGAACCCCCAAATCCATAGGTCAACCCTAAACTTGTGTCTGGATTCTACAGAGTTGTGGCCCCATTTCTGTGCCTGATGCTTTTTTTTCTTTTTCCAAGTGTTGGGAATCAAACCTAGAGCCTCAGGTGTGCTAGGCAGGTGCTGTGCCACAGAGCTGCTTTCCAGCCCAACCTGTTGCCTGTTGTCTGGTCCAGAAAGCCCACCTAAACAGGGTCCTAGAAATCACCTATTTTGACTCCATCTCTGCATGGACAAAAAGCCTGAAGTCAAGGGGGCTTCAGAAGGGACTTGCCAGGACCCTATGGCTCCTCTGGGTAGCATCACTGGGAGCGGAGTCTTCTCTGAGAGCCAGAGATTTTCCCAGCATGCCTCCCTGCCTCCGTCTTGTGCTAGCATGGCTGATGCTCCTGACTGCAGCACTGGTAGGTATTGCTAGGTCAGCTTTAGCTAGAGGTGGACCGTCTGTGCTCTTACTAGCAGTGTGTGAGAGTCTCTATTTCCCAGTGCCATCACCAGCACAAGACTTTGTTCTTCTTTGCTTTAAAGGGCAAGATTGTGTTTCATTTGTTGCAGGTCCTTGTCTGTGTAACCTCTTGAGATCCTACTTTGTGCCAGGCCCAGGGACAAGCGATGGCAGCCACAGAGGTGTATTCTTCCCACTCTGCCCTGTTGCAGCCCTTAGTGTGCAAGCAAGAAGTGTGCTCTGGCTATTTCGT
This sequence comes from Dolichotis patagonum, assembly GCA_004027295.1. Taxonomy (NCBI): domain Eukaryota; kingdom Metazoa; phylum Chordata; class Mammalia; order Rodentia; family Caviidae; genus Dolichotis; species Dolichotis patagonum. The sequence goes on along the minus strand of PVJX010019709.1, from coordinate 25,286 downwards.
AAAAATCCTCCTGGTCTTTATGGTTCGGTGGGAGACTGGTGGCTCCCAGCAGGTGACAGTCAAGTCGGAGCAGAGTGGAGTAGATGCCAGGTCTGATGTCTGCCTGTGAATCTGGAAGCATTTGCAATGAGCACGCATCCGCTGGGCCTTGGTGATGACTAGGAATTGAGAACATCCGGTTTGTGACATTGTGGCAGAAGAAAGCTAGGAGAGCCGGGATGTGACGTCCTGTGCGGCCTGGGATCTACACCACCATCTTACAGATCTTCCAGGAATCATGGTCCCAGCAAGGCAGGTGATGTTGTCGTGGCTCCTTGGTGGGGTGATTGGCCCAGGTGGTGTCACCTGCCACCAAGTGCCAGGCCAGGGCTGGAACCCAGGGTCCTGCCAGCCACAGCCTTGGGAGTGTACTTAGTGTCAGAACTTTGGGGAAAAAAACATGGCCATGTACCCTCATTTAAAATACACAGAGCCCAGACTGATCACTGGAATCTTCAGGAACACAAAAAAACAGTCTCTGTTTCCTGCTAAGAACTCAGAGAGTTGCTTACATTTGCTGAAAAGTGTCACCTGATCTCAGGGCCAGGAGACATCTCCAGGGCCTTCCCTTCACTCCAGGTCTAAGGGAATTGAAGGCCTCCCTCGGAATGCTGATTTTTCCTGTCAGAAACCTGATTCTGTTTGTAGATGCTGAGGAAATAATATTGAACGATGGAAGATCTCTCCCTTCCCCTGAAAAAAGAAACAGAACTCTTTCTATTGTAAAAATTTCAGAGTGTTTCATTTTTCATTCTGTGTATTTAACCAGAGCACCTGCAGGAAACAAAACTATTTTTCACTATTAACAGAAATACTTTACAAAGCGTTCCCATGACTATGCAGCTGTTGACACAAAGAATTTTCATTTTGAAACGATGTATATCGTAGGATTCTGTAGAGAAAAAAAGAGATTTACTTACGTGTATGCAAACCAAGATATTATATGTACCAGGTAGATTTGATGAGCTGTAATTTGCTTGAGTATTTTCTATATTAAGTATAGTTATTGTATTTGCAATCATTTAAGTATGTTTAAAGAACAGGATATTTTTAATGGGCAAATACTTATTCCTCTTGATTCTATTTATATTTTCTGTAACATTAAAGGTTTTATTTTGAGAATTTAATTTTATGAGTCTTACTGGTCGTGGCTTTGCCTGGTTCTGAGACTTGCTGTCCTTTCTGCGTTTGTAGTGACATCTGTATTTACCATTTATTCATGAGAAAACTGTCACCACAGTGAGACTGCCAGGATGCATCCACAGCACTGTCCTTTCCCCCATGGCTGAGTGGCCCTGAGAACTGCAGAACCCCTGGAGGAACCCTGGTCCCCTGTTGTGTGACCTCCCCGTTTCTCTTGGTCAGAAGGTTCCTGGGCTTCCCAAATGTACAGTCAGTGGAGGTGTTAAATGGTGCTTAAAGTTTAGTACAGTGGTCTCTACTCCCTCTTCTCTCCCAGTCTCTCTTTCTACATTTTATAGTAACACACATTCATTCATAGGGGTGTGGGCCGCAGCGTGAATTCAGCACACATGTACAAGGGACGCTGATCAAACGCAGTCCCCTCTTTCCCCACCCCAAGCTCCAGTGACCTCTGCTCTGCACCCAGGTCTGTGTTTTAAACTCCCACCGATGGAAGAGCAGGCGGTACTTGTCTTTCTGCGTCTCGTTCCTTCAAAGCTCGGCCCAGGCTCTCCTCCCTCTAATGGGGACATTTCAGTGCCCCCCAACCTCACACTGCCTTTTTCCTTTTAGTGATATCTGCATGTTGTCGTGCAGAATTTGGGCTGTGCCAGGTTCGCGCTCTGTGCCCACTGCTGCATGTTGGTGTTCCAGGTTTTTCTCTGTGCACCAGGCTCCCAAGCTGAGCTGCAGGCCCATGGCAGGCAGGCAACGTATTGGGCTTCTTTAGTCCCTGCAGCCTGGCTGCTATGCCCCAGGCCCACTGTGAATGCCTGCCAGTGAGTGGAGAGCGGGGTGCATTTTCAGTCTAGTCCGGAGAAAGCAGCCTTGGTCCCTAGCTGCTCATCAGGGTGTGAAGGTAGAGCTATGTCAAGAACGACTTCGCCACCACGAGCCCATGTGAGGCAGAGGGCCTGGCTCATGTGATGCGGCCTCTCAGGGCCTATTTGTTGGTTGCTTGTCAGGAAACGCTGGCCTAGGTGGCTGTCGGGTTTGTAGAGCCACCATGACCACTGGTTCAGTACCATCAGTGATAGACTTATTAATACTCAGAATCCCCTGGTAGCTTTGGGGTTTCTGACTGGCCTCCAGCAGCCATTGGCTGGCATCAGGAGCCTGGCCCCACATGGAAGACCACCTATCTGTGGCACGTTCAGTGAGCAGTCTGTTCAAAAGGACCCACCATCCCACGGCTCAATGGCTTTGAGGGGTGTGGGGACGGTGGTGGAGACATTGCAGAACTCCAGTGGGGACATGAGAAGCTGAGGGAACAGTCGGGACACAGAAACGCATCCTCTGGCTTATGCCTTGGCTCATGTCCTCTTTGGCAGCCACTCAGGAAGTATCCAGGCTCATGTCCTGTTCCATGTCCGGCCTGGTGACTGCACCAGTCTTTGGATTCTTCAGGGAAGCAGTCGGCTACATTTGTCTTGGCTGAAGCCTGGTTTTATATGCACAGAGGTGCACAGATGTCCAGAAGTACAGATGTTTAGCCATCTAGAAGTTCGTAGCAGCTCTGTTGGTAACGGCAAAAAGTTGGAGCCAACCCACCTGTCCAGCAGAAGGGTGATGAGTTGTGGCTCATTGTGGTTCAGAAGGAAGAGGAGAATGGCTGTGTTCAAAAGGGAAGGCTTATTAAGAAAAAGGAGCCAGTTGTAGCATGATGCTGCATTTGATCTCACATACATAAAATGGAAGGTCAGTGACCAGCTTCTCTGTAAGTGCCTGCGGTCAGGGTTTGAATGTGCAGGTCAGGGAGGGAGAGGGCCATGGCAGATGCCTACAGGCGGTTACTCTCTGAAGAAAGGAACAGGGTAGAAGGAGAAATGGGAAGGCTGCTTTTCACGTCTTTCTCTGTTTTTCATTCCTTGTATCGTGACAGTGAGAGGAAAGAGGGAGAGGAGGAAGGTAGGTGGATGGGTGACCCGCATCGGTGACAGTGAGAGCTGGATTGCATGTGGGTGCTTGGGTCAACCAGAAGGGCTCTGTGTTTGGGATCACTGTGTCCCGTGAATCCATGTGTAATGCCTGGCATCAGATGTGCTAGACCCTTGTAGTCCATGGCTACTGAGCAAATACATTGTCCACTTCATTGGAGTCACCTTAGTCTTCAGAGTGAGGAGAGCTTAGGACAAAGCTGGAGTGTTACAGGCCACTCCAACATGTGTGTGCTCTCTGCTCCTTGGATGGCCAGACAGAGAGTTAGTCTATGTCCTTTTCCTCAGTCCCGGATTCCCCTGGGGAGGCAGCTGCAAGCCTTGAGGGGCTGAACCTCAGTTGTCTCATGGCCCCACAGAAGCACCACGCTGTCAGTTGCTGGTGATGGCCAGGGCCTTTGAGAACAGGTCACTGTTTGGCCTGGAACGGTTTTCTGCTTGCTCGGCATTTCCAGAAAACCTTGGTTGTTTTCAGTTCTCTAGGAAAAGCTCTTTGATGTCACCCAAGGATCGGTGGTACCTGCTGTACCGAAGGCTTGCAGCAGCTTTCCTGTGTCAAGGCAAATTTGCTTGAAGCCAACCCCAGACTTAAATAGATATGACTCAAATGGAAATGATTATGGTAGGTATCGAAAACTGTCTAGTAATCGCTGTTTCTCGAATCAGGGTCTAAGTTCCTTGTGTGTGGGCAGCCAAGTGCGAGAGAGCGACTCCTTCCAGCTGCTGGCCTTTCTGCCGCCAACTCACTGGCAACAGGGCTCCGCCAGGAGGATTCAGCGTGAAAGAGCGAGGAGGCCCGAAGTCTTGTAGTACTGAATTGATTCTAGGGAGGAAATGACATTTTTAAAATCACAGAGAGAAAGAACTCTCCATTCATCTCCTGCTGGCCTGGCTTCCTGAAGGCTCCTCCTGTCCAGTGCGCTTACTCCCTGACCAGCCCCTCCACGGAAGTCTTCACCCTCCCTAGATCTTTCGTTCAAGTCCCAGCTCCCTGAGTACTTCCTGCTGAGCCCTCTTCTTGGCCCTCTTTTCCTGACTCCTCACGTGATCGAGTCCCAAGCACGTTTGTGCCAAGCGCTGTTCTTGGAGCGGGTTTGTCTGGTTTACACACCTCCCAGCCTCAGTGGGCAGCACATGTGCGGCGAATCTGCCAGGATTCTGAGCCAGGTGTTGGGAGAGGCGGGTAGCCTGAGTACGGATGCTCCCAGCTACAGTGGGGCTGCACGCAGGTGCTAGAACAGGCCGAGGCACATGGGAGAGCTCTGTAAAAGGAGTGGACCAGCATAATTTGGCACTATGGAGACAGAGGAAGTGGGGTATCCAGGAAGAATAGACCGTCAGGGCATGGCAGGGAGGGGGACGTGAGCCCTGGGGCTGGAAGAGAGGCCCCCAGGGTGGTGGCCTGGGCGGGGGTGGAGGCAGGGGTCTGCACAGCAGGACTAGAGTGGTGGCGTTCCACTCCCCACTTCTCTAGTTTAGGCTAGATTGAGAATATTCCTCTGGATTCGGCAGCTATTTACTGAGCATGCAGCTGATGTCAGGGAGTGGAGATAAACACTAAGAAAAAAAGAAGGGATCCCACATGAGAGAGAGAGGAGCACATAAACCCTCGGAAATGGGGTAGAGTGGAGGAGATGAGTAGCCCTGGAACCCTCAAGAGAGCCGTATTAGTCCTGGTTAGAAATGGAAAGGTTTCATCTGGACACTAGGGATGAGACTTTTTTCCTAGAAAAAGAGGAATCAGATCAGACCTGAAAATCTTCTACAAAGAGACAGCACAGTTGAAATATGAATGCATGAGGAAAGATTCTGTAGCAAATAGGAACCAAAAGAAAAAGCATAGCAGTGGTTTTATTCAGCACAGTAGAATTAAATAAAATAAAAGCAGTTGGGGTGAAGAGTAAAACGATATTTTTAAAAAGGAAAAAGTCAAGCAGTCACAACTGTGATGAACTCTTAGGTGCCTCGTAACTCAGCTTCAGAATATAGAAAGCCGCTCATCAGAGGAATGAGGGGAATTGTATAGCAGTCAGCTGTGCAAAGCAGGGGAGGCATCGATGTGCGAAGTCACAGCGAGGTGTGCTGTGCCCCTGATGGGTGTGAGCACCCAGGGGCTGGAGCTCAGGGCTGAGTATGAGGCCCCTGTCGCCCTCTGGAGAGTGGTCCAGGTGGGTGAAGGTGGGAGGGTCCCTGGGTTACACAGCTAACCAAGCCACAGGGGTTGACTAAATGCATGCAAGAAAATGCTGAGGTCGTGTTCCCAGGAGCCGATGGTGTCCCCCAGGTCCACCCTGCTTTCTGTGGGTCATATCACAGCTGGCTGTCAAAGGCCACCACTGTCCACTTGCAGCAGGCAGGCTCATTGTGGTTCTGCCAACCCCTGGCGGGTGGTGGTTCCACTCCACTCTCCTTGTCAGCCCTAGGAACTCCTTTGGGGGCTGGCATGCGCCCTGCCCACGTGTGCAGTTCATGCTGTGTTTAACCCACACTGAGGCTGGGCTTCCTTGGTCTTTGGTCCTGACCCAGCGCCAAGGAGGGGGCCAAGGATGGGGCATATGGTGGGGCTAAAAGCAGATGTGAGCCATTTTAGTAGGGAATGCAATTTTGTTAAGGAGTTTAAAGGAGGAGCGTGCCTCTTCTCGAGAAATGACCCAAGGAGCGGGGAGGATGCACGGAGGGAAGGGAATCTCTAGCTCCAGGTTGGGGTGCTGACAAGGTATTCCCAAAGCAGGCAGATTCCGTCTCTCCCTGCTGCATGCTGGGAGACTGCACCTCCTCGTTAGGCCGGGGTAGCCAGGAGTGACCCCTGAACTGCTCCGCTTGCTCTTCTGGGAAGAGCATTTGAGAGTAGCAGTCTTGGCCAAGCCCCGCCAGGGAACCTGCAGCGCTGTGGTGAGGGCAAGTGGCACAGCCCACCAGACTACAGGCTCTCGCCTGAGGGGCTTCTGAAGCTGAGAAGGTGAAGGTGCCATAGCAGGGTTAAGAAATCTCCATGAGCACCGCTGTTGTTTTTAGCTGTAAAAAAAAACCTGATTTAAATGTAGCCATGTTGGTTTAAGCAAATCTTCTGTTTCAGGTGCTCTGAATAATTCATCAGCAGGCAGGCAACGCAGGTGGACTCATGTCTGCCCGCACCTGCACGGGAAGTGATCCAATCTTATTTAAAACTCTGAGAGTGAAGCAAGAGCACCTTGCTGGTTTCATCACCTCAGTGTGGGCTGAGGGGACAAACTGAGTCGCAGCAGCCACTTCGGTGGCCAGACCCAGATGTGCTGGAGACCGGCTGTTGGGGGAAGACAGTGACGGCTCTGGGTTGGAGCAGAGAGGTCACATCCCTCCTTTCTGGCACCTACACAGAGAGGACAGATGCTGGGTGCAGCCTGGGCACTGAGCAGGGGCTCATCGGCCCCCTCTGGCCCTCGAGCTGGTGGGAGAGCACAGGATGGGTGTGAGGGTGGCCACTAGGCCGTGTGGGGCCCAGAAGGACACGAGTGCATCTGAAGTCTAAGCCAGGACCACTTTCCTTTGGTGTATAATTTTCTTCTCTTTTTCTGTCTTCATTTTCTTATTGTTGCAGTGCTGAGACCAGTGCCCAGGGTTGAGTGTGCAGGCAGGCAGGTGCTCAACACTGAGTGACATTCCCCGCCAAGGCGAGATGACCCTGCAGGCTATGGGCTCTGCCGGGGCAGCGGGGGGGGGGGGGAACGCATGGAAAGCAGCTGCTGGCCGTCCCTTCTGCGTCTTAGAGTAGAGTCCCTAGCACCTTGTGTTTTGGAGGTGGGGGACATCTCAGAGGAGCAGAGCTGAGCCCACAACCTGCTGAGACACCTGCGTTAGAGACCCGCCCAGATGGAGCCAGTCAGGGGTGGTTGTGGGCTGCACTGTGAGGGGAGGAGGCAGAGCTGGCCAGGGTGGGACAGGCACAGATGGAGTCTGCCTGCATGCAGGTGACTGGCCTGGGCTCCTGTAGAGAACTCAGTGCTGAGTCTCTGAAGGCAGGTAGACTGAACCCCACAAGTGCCCTAAAGCCCTAAAGAAAAGCAGTGTCATGGCAGCAAAGTAGGAGTAATGTTTCCCAGTGTTTTGTTCTGTATTTTGCTCTACTGTTCCTTTAAGTTGAGGTTTCCTGCCTTTTCTGATGAAAACCACTCCCACTGCTTCTGCTTCAGCCAGATGGCTCCCGCTGGCTGTCCTGAGGTCCTGCTGACCCCGACAGGGTCTCCACCTCCTGAGTGTCCACCATGTTCTCCTCCCTTGTGCCTCTCCCAGTGGGCTGTGACCGAGGTGACCTGGGGCTTCCTCCTGTGCCTGGGTGCAAGAGGATGCAGCTGCCAAAGTAAAAACAGCCCGTCAGCTCGCTGGTGCTGGAGCACCTCCTGCCACACCTGCCACGTGAATGAACGCAGGTGGTGGCACAGGGACACACACTGAGGTGGAGAAGGAAGGGGAAGCCTCGCCTGCTCATCATCGGGCTCCGAGCTCCCCTGACCTCTGTGTCTCCACCTCGGCTGGCCAGGAGCCCGAACCCTGCCTTGGAGGCCAGGCCAGCACACAAGGGCAGTGCCAAAGTCCCGGTCAGGGCATGCCTCAGCCCAGAAATGAACAGATCCCAAAGAATGGATGCGGCCTCTGGCTGCAGGCAGGGAGTGCTGTTTGGAAAGATCTGACTGACTTCACCTGCAGGCAGAGATGCGACCTGTGCTGTGGGCCATTCGCTGTTCTGGCTCAGGTGAGACAATCTGAGAACTCCTTGCTTCAGCACCTGCTGAAGAGGCACAATGATGCTCCCAACAGCAGCAGGCAGTCACATCCCCTGCCAAGGTGAGGCGGCCGGGCAGGTGCACACATGAGGCCACAGCTGGTGCACCTGAGTCCCCGGCTCAGCCTCCAGCAGCCGCTCTGTGTGCTGCTGCTTGGTGGGAACCAAACACACAGCTAGGCCTGCTGCTGAGAAAAGCCACTGGCCGCAAAGCTGCCATTGACACTTAACGAGGACCCCTGTGTACTCCAGGCATCCAGGTGAGGCAGCCACGGGTTTGCAGCTCTAGCAGTGCACCTGCCTGTGCACGCTGTTATTTCACTGGCGACCTTGTGCTGATGACCTATGAGGAGAACAGAGCTGGAGACTGATAGAAAGATGGGGACCGTGGGCCCTGGCACTCTAGGAGTTTAGGGTCCAGAGCTGGCCATTCACGGCAATGCTGGCCTGCATGCAGGGCCTTGGGGTGTTCAGAACAGGGGTGGCACTGGGAATGTGCAGGAAGGCTGGAGGTGACACTGAGGAAGAGGCACTGCAAGGAGCCCAGGGAGAAGGGTATCCAGAGAGAAGATACCACGGGAGACTGGGGTGCGGTGACAGGAGACGGGGACTTGGGGGACAGAGAAGCAGCCAGGTTCCTGAGCTGGGTAATCAGGATGGAGCCAGCACGGGGTGAGGTGTGGAAGGAGGACTGGACGCAGGGAAAGGACTGGGAAGATGCGCCTTGCTGTCCTTAGATGGGACATTTTTAGCCATGCATTGTCACCGAGGTGATGTGTCCCTTAGTGACATCTACAGCTCGGAAGAAGTGGCTTTCATTCATTCAAGTCAGGTTTTGAGCAGTAGCTTGGCATTAACCCCGAGAGAAATGAACCGCAAGAAACCTCACTCTGCTTGGCTGCAAAACCAGTCCCAGCTCTCCTGAGTCACAGCTCAGCCTCCTCAAGCTGAGCAGAAGACAGCCTCGGCCCCCTAGGTGCGCCCCCAGGCTGCCCTTTCAGCACCTGCCCATGCAGGCTAAGGCAGTCGAGGTGCTGACGAGGCCGGCTGCAGCCTTCGCTGAAATATCCTGGACAAAAATAAGCATGTGCGTCCTCATCTGTTGGCCTGACAAGTCAAATGTATGTCGACTTTTGACTCACCTGAAAGAAGCCAGCAGGTGTGGGAGGTTTCGCATTTGCATGTTGTCTCACAAAATCAAATGCAGGGCTAAATCTTGTCTCTCCACTCTGCTCCCCACCCCCTCCCCACCCCGCAATGCCACACAGTTCTTGGAAGTTGTTATTTGTGGCAGTGCTGCCTAAATTTAGCATGCAAGAAGAATCGGTGGCAGATGGGCATCTCAAGAAAATACCTCTCTGGTTAGACTCTAGATCTACAACGTGACTGTGCAGCATAGCCAGGGTGCCACGGCTCCCTTAATGGTGAATTTCTACTGTAATCTCTTTATTGTTTTCTGCCTGTGATATCAACAATAAGAGACTAGAAGCTCATCCCTAGACTTTATGTGTTCTTATTTCTTTGAGCTGGCTTCCACACTTAGTTCTTAGGCCTAAAGTTTTTCTAAGTGTAATCTTCCTAGGAATGTAGGGCTGACTCTTTTTTCTCTTTAATATGACATATTTTCTACAGATCTTATAGGCTGGGTGTAAATTCTTAAAGACTTAAGAATGGGTCAAATGTGTGGGCCAGGCCGCAGGTGACATGGCCTGTCTGTGTGTCTTCTTTGGAGTGGAGACCCCTTCAGAGCGGACACCTGCACGCAGAGCACTACAGGGACCCAGAGAGCAACTACAGTGTGGCCATCACTGGCTCCTGGACCTGCGGCCTTCAAGAGTCCAGGCTGTCTTCAGAGCCCACAGCCCTTAGGGTTATATAAAAACATAGATGTGATTGGACTCACAGCAATGGAATGGAGAATAATAGTATTCAGGGGGCTGATTAGGCAAGGAAAGTCCAGATTTAAATTTGAATTTAATTTTATCTTTCTTGTAGAAAGTCACTTTGGAGCCATGGGCTTGCTCCTGTCAGCTACTTCTTGGATATTTAGAATCAGTGGGAATGAAGAGCTGTGTGTGTGTGTGTGTGTGTGTGTGTGTGTGTGTTGAAAGACCAGTTCAGAATTATCCCCATATCTTTTAAACTGGTAACATAGCCACCATCCCCTGAGAAGGACTCCTTGGGGTCACCCAAGATGTCTCTGGTACCAGTGGGGCCAGGACAGGAAGCCTAGGGGTTCAGACTGATCTGTAGAGCATTGAGCATCCTCCTGCTAACCTGCTGCAATCCTAGCCCTAACCCTAGCCCTAGCCCTGACCACCACCCTCTACACTCTGGGGCTCTAACCCTAGCCCTAGCCCATCCACCCTCTACACTCTCAGGCTCTGGTCCCCATGACCCCACTGTCCTCGCAGAGCAGTTTGCTCCGCCTCCCCATATCAGGAAGGCTATACAGTGCTGGTCGCTGTGCTCCTGGCGTGGCCCACTCCACGGAACACCCTTGTCCTCCACCTCTGTCCACGCAGCTGCGAATCACGGGACATGGTCCGTGGCATGGCTGCCTTCAATGAGTGTCACAGGCCTGGCAGGACCTTCCTTTGGAAAAGCAGCTTGGCAGTCGGGTTCTCCACAAGACTCGGATCTGTGGTGCCCGAGAAAGAAAACAGCAGTGAGTTTTAGAAATTACACTTGAAACAAGCGAGAGTTTGATCTCTTTTCTAGTCCTGCAATCAGAATCTCAGCCCTGCTTTCCAAGTTGGTGTTTGCGTATCATTTTAAGTGTAATCTCTAGTTTCAGGGCCAAAGAAAGGCTAAAACCTTGCCTTTAGTGGTTACTCGTTGAAACAGAAAACTGAGAAGTGTCAGGACTTCAGAGACGGGCTTGCGGAGTCGTGACCTTTGGCTCACACAGCCTCCTGAATGCGTTTGAGCTCTCCCCAGCCCCGTGGTGCCGCTCAGAACCCGAGCGCCGGGCCGTGACCAGCAAGCTTTCCGTGCTCTTTCTTTGTTCCCTGGCTCTTTTCCTCCTTCCCTAGGTGTTCCTGGGTTTTTACCACGTAGCTTCCTACTGACTGGGGTCGCTGTGTGTCTGGCTGCCTGTGCAGAAGCAAATGCTTTTCCTTCCTTCTCCCCCCTCTCCCCATGCCATCCACCTCATCCGTGGTGCTGCACGCATCCCCGACACGTGTCAGCCTCCCCAGGCGCCACACAGCCCCCAGAGACCTGCTGTCTTGTCTTCCTCACTCAGAGGAATAGTCTTGCAGCACAGGAGAGCCCTGTCTACTTCCTGGGCTCGGTTCTGTGTTTCAGTGCGATAGGAAACTGACTCTACAGGTCAAAAAGCAATCACTGGACATTTAACAACTCCAGGAGTCTCCACAGTGTGCTTTCTTGGAACCCTATGGAGAGTGCTACTTTTGTCTCTAGTGAAATTTCTGTTTCATGGGAGAAGGTAGCCATTTTTATTTTTGCTTTTCCAAAATACTAGAGGTGATGGGAGGGTATGAATACCATGCAGCCAATGCTGTCTGTACACCAAGAAGAACTGCTGCTGCTTTTATTACTGATGAGCTTTTCAGGTTCTTCTAGAATTACAAGTTCTTCCTTTTTTTACCTCCAAGTTTGCTATACTTTCATAACATGCTAGACGCATCCTGCCACTTATCACTGCCTCTGTCTCCGAATCTCACACCAGAGAGTAGCCCTCTGTGTGGGTCTTTTGAGAGGAAACATCTACTCCGTATCTCATGAAAGTTTTGGGCACATTTGAACTCCTTAGCACTAGGATAGTTCTGGGTCTGCCCAGCTGTCTGGAGGCCCTGGGGTCTGCGCGCTGCTTTCTGAATTAGTAACTAACTGCCGTGAACCGGGCGCGTGTGCAGGCATCTGAAGCCTTTCTAAGTAGCTCCAGTTCTGTCGTCTGTGGTCTCAAAGAGATCTGTGCTTTGTTAATGACTAAGCCAAAATAAATAGATGTTCTTGGGCGGCAAGCAGCTGAACCCTCTGTCAGTTTTGACTCCTTCCATGGCTGAATTTGCATGCCGGTTGGAGGTGACGGTGGAGGGGCTCAGAGCCTGGCCCCCCAGAGTGGATAGGAAGGAGGCCAGTGGCACCCGACTGTGTGCGGACAATGTGTCCCTCGGCTGTGCCGCTCCCGTGCCAGGACAGGATGGGGGTGCACACTGGGCTGGATGGGGACCCCCCCAAAAGGCCATCCAGCTACATCTGGGACAGGCAGGCGTTCTTGGCCTGCCTCTCAGGTGCACTCGGGTGCCGGGCTGGCTTGCAGTTGCTGACACTATGGTGGCAGCAGTGGAGAAGAGATGGCTGTTTGCAAATCCTCCTGGCCTGGCCCCCTGGAAGTGTGGTCAGAGGGGAGCCTGGAGGAAGTGTGTGGGAAGAAGGGATTTCACAAGCTTCTGGACCAGACCCAATATTAACTCTCACTTAAAAGCAAAAAGGCGGTTGAGTCATTTCAATGGCAGCTGTAGGAAACGAGCAGTGTGTGTATCTGAACCGAGCAGCGCGTTTGGCCTCGAAGGGCAGCAGGAGCGAAATGACTGTTTCTCTGTACAGTGGCATTTCCTCCTCGGCTGCCTTGCCCTGAAAGTCATGGCGCGCTGTCTCTCCGGTCTGAAGGGACTTAGACTTCAGACCAGTGTTCCACACTCCCAACACACTCCCACACTCCCGGGAGAACCTCGGCCACAGAGAGGACAGGCGGAAATGAACGGGGAGAATCCGCTGCTTGCTTTTCCTCCTCTGTCAGGGCACCCTGGAGTTCAGCCTGCAGCATGGCAAAAGCCCACCCTCGGGGGAAATGTCCCTGTTTAGAAAATAGAGGTAAAACTCCTTCTCAAAACTCATTCAAGACAGAGCCAGTACTAGAAGACGTAACCACTGCCAATATGATTAGTAATCGTTTGATTTTTTTTTCAAATCCTGATTAGACTGACTTTTTTCAAAGCTGGGAAAAACACATAGCAACTGTTCAGGGAAAATGTTCTGTTTTGTCTTGCTTTGCTTTGCGGCCTCTGCTAATGTGAGGGCGGCAGTATCACTCACTGCAGCTACAGACAGCAGGTTTTAGCAGGAAGGGTTTATTAGGATCTGGTTGGAAGCTGACGGTTTGCCCAGCAGCTGTAGGGACCTGGGCTCTGAGATGAACAATCCGATCTCACACAGCAGCCCAGGAGCCCCACGCCTGCAAGGTGAGGCTACCACCCATCTGCCCTTCCTGGGCCCCGATCTATCACACTTCAGGTGTCTCAGCTCCCTGAGGCCCTCTCACCTGTCTGCACCCCAGGGCGAGGCAAGCTGCGGAGTGGAGGACCCTTCGGAGCGGATTCATACTGGCAGGGCCTGTCAGAGTGTGGGTTTAGACATTGCCTCCAAGACTACGGATCGGCCAGTCTGGCACAGAAACTCCTCACGATGGAGTTGGCAGCCAAGGGGAAATAACTGCAGAAGACAGATTGTTCTACGGCTTTGTCTTTGGAAGGACATGGTTGTGTTATCATTATTCTTCATACCTGCTCTTCGTGTACTCTGTTATATCCGTTATTTTTCTAGTTTCTCATGTGTCTCCCCTACTCTCCCTGACACAAGATTCTATGAGATCAGGCAATTACAAGAGGAAGAAGTGTTAATGGTCCATTTCATTCCTTATAAAACTGTATACTCTTGCAAATGTTTCTGAAATTTTTATATTTTTTATTGTCTTTGACATTGAAGACCTTTTGATCTTTACTGTCAGTCCCTCTAGTAGAGAAGCAAACCAGACTTTAAAAACTCAACTTTTTTTTTTTAATTTTTATAGAGGACCGGGTGAAGTTCATTTTTATTCTGATTAGGCATTTCCTTTTAAAGACATATGTTAGTTTGATATGTAAACTTGACTTCTGAAAAGCAAAGAAAATAAAGCACATTGTTTGCAGTCTATGAAGCTCCTACTAGTGAAATTGTAGTTGTGATATAAAAAATTAACCTACAAAGATGTAAATGACAGATTGGGATCATTTCTTTAAGGTTTTCACCCTTTTGGATATTCTGGGTTCCAAGTGAAATAAATAAAAATTGCATTATACACAAAAGCATCTGAGATGATGGTTTTGAAATTTGTTGACTCTTGCTCAGAAGTACTCAACTTCCTCACTTTTGTTATGTACTTTTTAAATTTTGTCTAAACCTACTAGCTGTTTATACCACAGAGCATTAATATCTGTGCAAATGACCACAGAAAAGAACCAGGAACTTTAATTAAAGAGTTTTTCCTCAGTTTCTTGGCAACAAAAAATGAATTAAAAACTTCTCCTTTTTATTTCTTTTTAGTTTTTGACCCAAGTAAATAGTTCCTTTAAATACATTTCTCCACTAAGGATCATCTTTTTGTTTTTATTTATAAGTATATTTTTATCATTCTGCAGGGAGTTAAATACCTGTGTATTCCAGCAGCGGATTCACCGTCTCAAAACCTGTAAGTTGCTTTTTGGTCTTACGTAGAGATATTAAAATGAATACAGTTTAAAGCCAAGCAAGTAAAGGATGAAGAGAGCTCGGGGCCCTGGTGACCCTGCACAGCTGCTGCCCAGGAGGAGGGCGGTACTGTGACCACAGAGGGCAGAGCTGGCCATGGTGGGCAAGCTGGAGGGTGGTTCCTTTCCTGTCCTCCCCCTGCACCCTGTGACAGCTGGGATGTCCAGAAGAAGGGTCTACTTTTTACACACGACCCCTGAAACTAGACCTGTAGCACACTCATATTTGCTGGAGGGTTTTGCTCATCCTTCTGTGTTCTTTGCACCAAGTGTTCTTTGCATTTGGTGTCTTGTGTGCACCGAATGTGCTTTATGTGCCAGCAGCCACGTGTGGCATGTGGCTGAGTATGCAGCCTACCCCCAAGTTTGTATGAGCACGGTGGCCAGAGCTTTCTGGTTTTAGAAAGTTCAGTCCTTGCTTCTTCAGGGCTAAGTGAATATCTGATGACTTTTTGTACCTATAGAGAGAAATTTAGTCACAACCTTTTCAAGGCAGTCTTACAACATGGGATTGGGCTTGGGCGTGGTGGGGGGCATGACACTGGCTGTCCCAAAGTGACTCAAAAAGACCATGGCATGGAAGGAATTATAGTTTTACTGAACCATAGACCCTGCCAGGCCAAAATGCTGGGTGCAGAAGTAAAGTGCTTGGCCCTCTGTGCATTCAGCCAAGCCCAGGCTGCCGAGTGCTGCGTATGGGAAGTTGGAGACACACCTCTCCTGGAATCGCAGGGAAGTGATACACTCTGTGGTGCTGTGAGTTTGGAAGTGCACTCACTTGTCAGGAATTCCTCCTTCAGAGCTCAAGCATAGTGCATACAAATCATGCCGACTGGGAGTACAGGCCACTGGCTTATGTTTCCTGTGCCGAGTGACCAGCCTCTCCTAAAATCACTGGGCACTGGAACATCAGCCCAACATGAGGTTTCACTGCTGGAAAAGCTGGGCAGTCATGGACTGTGTAGTCATGTTGTGAGATCTACCTGTGGAAACAAAAACAGGGCCAGCGCTGAACAGGTTACCATGGAGAGACTTGAGATGGCCACTCGGCGACCCGAGGTGCAGAGCTAGAGCAGGAAGATCATGGGCAGTGGAAGCTGAGGCTAGTATGTCCTACCTGGGGGCTTTGCTTCCACACTGCTCTTGGTGTTGAAGGCAGAGGAGTGGCAGGGCTGGCAGGAGGGGCGCAGCGTTAGAGAACTTCCCTGGTGACTAGTCGTGTCAAGAAACAGAAGTGGTTGGAAGAACTGGTTTGTACGGAAGGAAGTGAGCCACTGCTTTTCTCTGAAGACCAGAGCAATCTTCTGCCCGTGTTTTGGTTGCTATTTTTGGAATGGTCGCTCTGTTCTTATTTCCAGCCAAGACTGCGTTGCTGCTGGACTTGTTGATACCCAATCAGCAGTTAGGGTCCATAGAGAAATCGTACTGTAGCCCATTCTGGGCAGACAGCCCTCGCCCTCGAGCTGCTCCCAGACACGTGCTTTTCCCAGAGCTGAACACCGTCTTTGATGTCCGGACAGTTACCTAAGTGCTGAGCCATTCTGCTTTGTGGACAAGTAAGCAATACAACGAGGTGTCAGGAAATCGCTAACTGGAAACCAGTTCCATCTCCCTTGGGCAAGTTATTTTACCACATCTTGTTCTTTTATCTGAAAAATGCCTGCCTGCAGGATTTGGGCAGGCAAGGTCAACACATGTCTGTCCATATTCTCCACGGGCGTTAGGAGCTTCAGAAAATAAGAGTGTAATTCCTGCTCAGAGGGCATCGATGCGTCCTGAGAGAACAAGGAAGCGCACTTTGTGCATTGGAAGGTGCTCGCATGCAGGGAAGACAGCGGCTGCTTTTCAGAGTAGCTCTCGTGGATCAGTTGAAATCTTCTGGCAAAACCAGCCCAAAGCTGTCACCAGGGCCGGAGGACTCCCCATAAAGTGTGATTAGCAGTGTCCTAATCCTGGCCTGCAGTGACAAGTCATGCATCCCTGTAACCCTCTGCTTTGCCTCTGGTGGGACCTGAGCAATGTTAGGCTCAAGTAGCAAGGACAATAGCCGATTTTCAGCTGATGTGTGGAGAATGTGGTCACACTGCTGTTCCCAGTGGAATCTGCAGCAGAGAAACTTTTAGAAAACGAAGTCAAGATCATGACTCATCAAGAGAGAGGTGGACCCGCCACGGCCGGGGGTCGTGCTCAGATCCTGTGGGTCACCTGGGAAACTTCTGTGCTCCTGCTTCTGCTACAAGGGTTATGCACGGGGAAGGCTTTTGGTGCACAAACTACTGTGACTGTAAATATTTCTGGCTGCACGGAAGTTACATGGAGAACATAGAGCAGAGTTTGGAACTCTGGGTGTTCTTTGGATTGGTAAGAGACAGCCTTGCAAGTACCTTCCACTTGCAAGTACCTTCCACTTCCCCCATTGAAAGTGTTTCTTGAGGGAAGCATAGCTTGCTTTTCAGTGGTGAGTGTTTTAGTACTTTTTCTGTTGCTGTAACAGAATAGCTGAGGCTTCTTATTTGTACAGGAAGAAGGTTTCTTTGGGGCCACAGTTCTGGAGGCTGAAGTCCAGGATTGGGCTCCCACATCTGGGGCAGCCTTTGTGCTGCTTCCTAACCTGGTGGAAAGGGGAAAGGCAAGGGAGTTCATGCTGAAGACAGGACACGGCCACACACCCTGGCCAGCAAGCCCACCCCGGGAGAGGCATCAGCCCACTCATGAGGGCGCAATCCCGTGACCCAGCACTGCCTACCAGGCCCATCTCCCAACGCTGCTGTCTTGAGGAATTAGGGCTCTGGCACATGAGTTTTGGGACACGCATGCAAACTGCAGTGAACAAGCTTGTGTGGGTTATCAAGTGATTAACCTAGGGTTGGCAGGCAACCTAAGGTTGGTTGGCCTGGTTCTCTATCACCTCATGCATTTAAGGTTTCCTGTATTTATTGCTCACCAAATATCACTACTGCAGTGAAGCTTCACTTTCTGTATCATTAACTAATGTGGGTGGTCATGAAGCAAATATTCTTCCTGCTCTGCCAACAAAAGCCAGACAAGTCATGCTGGTCCCCATGGAACATGCTCCGGGCAGCCCGGTCACTTAGAAGTAGCTCTTTAGTCTGGATTGAATGCCTGATGCCTAAGAATTCCTCCATTCAGTGGCAAAATAAATTTTGGAAAATGGTGTCCCTCACTGTTTTACACTGAGGTTCTGATTTTTAAAATGATTTCCAACTTTGAATATAATTTAGCGTTTTATATCCTAAATCTTCCCCTAGAAATCCAGCAGGAATTCCAGCTAATTATGCTTAGCAGGAGGCTGTGACCTTTGAGAATGAGTGCTGTCAGCTTCTGAACACCCCAGAAAGGTCGCTTTCTCTGTTGCCCCAAACCCTCAAAAAATCTCCCCTTCTCATCTTCCAGGAACTTCAAATGCAGACACCAGGTTTGAGATAACATAAAATTTTAGCTCAGTTCCCCCAACCACGAGCCCTGCCAAGCTGTGAAATGTAAAAGTTCAAGTTCTCGTGTCTGCAGAGGCGCGTGGTGTGCTTTCCCTGGTTTTGTTGTTGTTAGGGGAGCCCTGGGGCGTGTATCCAGTGTGTGTTCCCCACCTCACCAGGGTCAAGGGGCTGGCGAATTAAAGGTTTTAGAGATCTTTATTTGCTTTTGCTTTCTCTCTGGGTTTTCCTAAACAAGTCATTTTGGTCTCACTTCTCTCATCTACAAAATGCCTGTCTCATGGGGTTTTATAGTATTAAATAAGCGAAAGTATTTTTTATGAGCGCGAAGCTTTTCCAAAAGTAAGGTTATAGTTTATGTCTCCCCGAGTAGGAAGTATTAGTTTCTTTTGAAAGTGAATGGTTGGAAATACTTCAACCTGCATCCGCTTGCTCTTATTTCAGCATGTGTTAAGCTGCTGTTCAGTATGAAACATCACCAAGTCCACAGTTACCTCTTGTTTGCTTCTCTGTGGAGTCCAAGTAGCTTTGCCTTTGCCAGGCTGGAGCCACAGCTTTGCATCATAACGCTTTATGACATTCAGCGGTTTGAGAGCCAAGCAGGTCTCTCAATTTCTTGAGGTTTTTGTGGAAAGGAGAAGCATTAGCAATACAGAAAGCTTATATTTAAAACACCAGAGACTTCCTCGACTTGTTGTCCTCCCCACTCTATCTTGTGCCCTTTTGTCTAAATGATACCATTTATACTTCCAAGCCCCTGCCTCCCACACACACAGGCGCACGCGCGCGCGTGTGCGTGCGCACAAACACACACACACACACACACAATTTTTTTTCTATTTTCGTTTTTCTTGGCTTTCATTATTAAAGATCAGCGGAGCTCGAGGGGCCTTGAAACACAGTGACCCCGCTCCCTGACAGGCTCTGCAGCTCTGCTGCCCACAGGCACTCTCTGCTCCCCCCAGGAGAGGATGAGAACCCCAGGAAGGGTGTAAACAGCATTTCCTATGACTTCACCTATTCAGCTCCAAACATGGCCTTTAGTCTCACACTGTGTTCTTCTTCTTTTTTTTTTTTTTTTTTTTTTTTTTTTGCTGTTGAAATATTTTCATTTTTTGAAACAATGCTGTAGCAGATGACAGAGGGGTGTTTTGCTTATCTTTGTGTTTGTTTTGTTAACTTGCTTCAAAAATAATTTTATTTGACCAAATGAGAAGTATGGTGTATGCACCCCTCAGTTTCTTCAGGGGGGCCTCCGTCTGCTAAGCATGTGCTCTGCCATTGAGCCATGCCCCCAGCTCCCTGTGTGTTAAAATACAGGCTGCGCATGACACAGACAAGCCAGGGACTTCTGAACACAGACATGAGATTGTCGTGCATGTCCGATGCCCCACCTGTCCGGAGGGCAGCGAATCTTCCCCATCCTGCTTCCTGCTCCGGTAGAGCTGCAGTAGGGCCTTTGCCTGCAGAGGTCCAGAGGAAGGTGTACCCCACAGGGGTGTGGGGTCCAGACCAGCTCCGCCACAGGAGGCAGGGGTTGGGATCCAAGATTTCTGAAGTCTGGGCTCAAATAGAACACCTAACCTGTTTGTTTTTAAAATATTTCTAAGAAAAAAACTAAGGATGCTTTCCTTTCCTGAGATTTTTTCTCCTTTTGCTTTCATTTATCCATCCCACTCCAACACACATGCACGCTGACATGCATGCGTGCACACACATGCACACATTCTCAGCTGCGGGGAAGGCAGTGTCCTGCATCCTCCTTTGCTAGCTCTGGCTCTGAGGTGCAGCCACCTCCCTATCCCTATCAGGGTGGCCAGGTCTCGAGCCCCCTCCCCATGCAGAGGCTCGCCAAGTAGAACAGGACAATCTCAGATCCCACAGTGGGACTCAGCATCCAAATATCCCAGTCTCGCGGCACTGTGATAATTGTTCAGTTTGAAGAATGAGCACTGTGCGATGTGGGTGACACGATCTCTCCACCATCCTTTCTTGGACCCTCAAAAGGTCCAGAGGCCCAGCTGGTCCCTGGGAGAGGAGGAGGAGACGACACCACTGAGCCACTTGCAGAACTCACAAGAGGATGCCTCTCGTGGACACTCCCTGCCACCCAGGGCATAAGGCAGATGTGCCACCGTGGGTTGCAGGCACCTGCAGGTCACGTGTCCCATGGATGAGCTCAGCTCTGTGGACAGAACTCACAGTGTGTTCAGCGTGGAAGCAAAGGTTAGCTGCCAGCCCCCCAGAGCGAGAATAAGGAACTGGTGTCCATTGAAACAGCTTGCGGTGGCCAGTGCTTTAGATCTGTGCTTCTGCTTCAAACTGGAGTTGAGCAACAGAAGAACCCAGGCTGTGGGTATTTCCCACTGTGGAGGAGGGCATTTAATGACCAGAGCTTGGGCTTATGTCACCAGCTTCCCTGGAAATAACCCACACACAGTTTCACACCAGAGCAGTGCTGAGCGTGCCAGCCCTGGGCTTTTCTTGGAAAAGACATTTCTAGGAATGGCTTCCTGGCTTGGCCTGGCGCCTGAGAGTGTCAGTGAGTGAAGCTTCAAGCAGGAGCTCTGTGCCGCCCTCCCGTTGGGAGTGCGAGGGGCCCTGTCACAGTGCCTGCCCTGAGGCTCTGCAGTGCCTGCTCTGGACACACCAGTGGACAGGAGATTGTCCTGGACTGGACTTTTGTTACATCAGCCCCTAGAGAAAGGAGCCAGCAGGACCAGGGCGGGGACACTGCCACACTGATCCCTCGGCTTCTGCACAGACCCATGCTGGGTCTGGGACATGTGTGGCTGTCACCCCACTGAGCACACATTCGTTGTCATACAGCAAGGGGATCCTCAAACCTGGCTTCGTGTGCAGTAGAGGAAGCTCTCCATTCCACCATGTGTGCTTGAGATGTGCAGGTGTGAATAGCAGACCTGAGACCAGAGCGTCAGGGAGAGGACTCAGTCGTGGAAGCCTTGATGGGCCCATAGACCCAACCAGAGCCCTAAGACCAAGTCCTGGTCTCCATGACAGAGTCACCACTCACTTTGTATCGCTGTGCCATCTCACCACATGGTCTCAGGAGCCCTGGGACTCCCTCATTCCCCGTGAGTTCGGCATCATTCCCAGCCCTGCTTTGGCTTTTCTGGCTGCTACACTCTTCCTCACCAGCGCCCGAAGACCCAGAACTCGCTGACCGGGAAGACACCCTGCGAGCACCTGAGCCCAGGAGAGAGACCCTGTGGCCAGCCAGCACAGAGGACCCTGGATCTGGACAGCCTGTCATAACCCTCCTCCTTCCAGTCTGCCCACCATGCAGAACGACTGGCGGGAAGGGCTCCCTGCTTGCCACACTAGCAGAGCAGGCTGCCACCCAGCATTCACTGAAGGTGGTAACTTGCTGAAGAGGTGCTGGGGCCATGCAGGGTGCATGTGGGTGTGAGTGGAAAACCTGACTGGCAGCATGCTCAGGGGTGGAGGCTTCTGGGAGGACACAGAGCAGCCAGGCCCTGGCATCTTCCCGGAGCCCAGTCTCCTTACCCTGTGCCCTTCTGCCAAGGCTGTCACTGTGGCCATGGCAGCTGCTGCATCCCTGCGCATGGTGTTTGCAGATCCCTGACAAGGTCTGCAGAGATAGCCTGTTCTCTTCTCATCATGAATGGAAGATGTCCCCAGAGACACCCACCACGGCCTCCCCTCCACCTCTCGCTGGTCACAGTCGGAGGAAGACAGGAGATTCTCAGGATCCCGGCACTATGCTGCTCTGCACAAAATCAAGAGACTTCACTGCCAGCCCCAGGTAGTAGCTCCACCAGCACCCCACCAGCTCTCCTTCTGCAGCCCTGAGGAGGGATGCCTGGAACCTTACCCAGACACAGCTCTCACCCACCAAGTCTCCCCAGGACCCACCTGACTCCTTAGTGCACTTGCCTTTCATGACGGGCTGCGTAAGTCTCAGTCCTAAGGCTTCAGCTTTGGAGGTGATGCAGCGCTGCATTGCCGCTGTATACCAGGCCAGTGTGTGCACTCACCCTGCAGTTCTCTGAGCCACTTCGTAAGTTTACATCTGGCAGCATCGGTCCCCAAGTTGCATCTGATCTTGCAGTACCACGTTGCTTAACAACCGCAGGTAGGACCCTGGAGGCTTTGGCTTGGTCTGTTTGGACATTCCACCTTGGACACTTGAGAGTTTTGACAGAATGCGGTCGTTAGATTGCATGTGCATTCATGCACATTTAAATTCCCTTCACCTTC
Source organism: Dolichotis patagonum (assembly GCA_004027295.1). Lineage (NCBI taxonomy): Eukaryota > Metazoa > Chordata > Mammalia > Rodentia > Caviidae > Dolichotis > Dolichotis patagonum. The sequence continues at coordinate 3,142 of PVJX010019709.1, read as the reverse complement.
AACCTGCACGGATCCGCCAAGCTCCTGGGCTGAGACTGTTGAGTTTGTGCTGTGGTCCACAGCTGGTGACTTTGCTGAGCCACACACGAGCTTCCTTTCTTGTTCATCTCAACAGCTGTCGCTCTGCAGTCAGAACTGCCTCTTACTCTTCACAGATTGTCCTTCAGCTTTTAGAGTCCCTGGCAAATGCTCAGCCATGTTAAAAAGGAAGTGTGTGTGGCACCGGCCACAGGTGCTTGTGCGAACTCAGCACCGTGGGGCTTGCGTCCTGCCTGGCCGTCGCTGGGTGAGCTGGCTCTGACCTTGTTCTCTGAAAGGCTCCCAGCAAGGAGCATCCATGCCTGCGAACAAGGCCTACGGGCAGACACCTCCTGATCAGTCCATGGCTGAATGAGTAACCAGAAAAAGAGGGTGGCAGGGGGAGGGTCGGAAGGGGGCGGGCCAGAGCATCCTTGTCATTTAGAGCACATGGGACTGAGTCACTCGGCTGCCCTGTGGGGAGCGTCCCTGCTAGATCTCTATGGCACCTGGCCCAGTCCCCAGGAAGCACCGGAGAGGGCCTTTGGAGCTGAAATTCCCATTTCCCCAGGGCATTCCCATGACAGGCAGTAAAGACCCCCAGAGCTCAGGGAGGCCACCAAGGGGTGCTTTCAGGTCTCGGGTTGTCAGCGTGAACCAGCACAAGACTCGGGGTCCACAGGACATGGGTGCCTTTCCCGCCTGAGCACTGTCCTCACCTGTTCCCTATCGCTGGGCCATGTCTCCAGCAGGCCTCAGCATCCCAGGCTTGCTGCTGGCTCAGACCGGACATGGCAAGCTGAGCGGGAACCACCACCCCAGTTGGAGGCAGCCATGTGTTCCAGGGATGCCTTCTGAGAAATCCCAAAAAATTCCAAATAGCAGCTTTCCATGACCTCAGCACACAGCCCCAGCCCTAGCAGAATGAGCAAGTTTTGAAGGTGTGGCTTCAGACCTGTCAACAAACCTCAGAGGACACTGAGTAACAGAGACCTCCCTCTCTCTGTCTCTCTCTCTGTCTCTCTCTCACTGTCTCTCTCTGTCTCTGTCTCTCTCTCTCTGTCTCTCCATCTCTCGCTCTCTCTCTCTCTCTCTCTCTCTGTCTCTCTCATTGTGCCTAGGACAAGACACTTCAAAGAAAGCATAAAATTCATCCACGAGTGCCGACTGCAGGGAGAGGGCTGCCTCGTGCACTGGTACGTACATTTCTGGCTGAACAAGACCCTAGCGTGTCCCGGTCATCTGGATTCTCACAAGCATTTTTTTAAAAATTTCAATCGTTGTTAGGCCTCCTACTGGGATAGTCAAGGCTACTGGACCCTTCATATCTGTGGGTTTTGAATCCATGGATTCTACCAACTATGGATTACATACATTTGAGGAAAAGATTTGCATCTGTACTGAACATATGCAGACTTTTTCCCTTGTCACAATTAGCGGAGCAATGTGGTATGACAGCTGCACACATGGTGCAGATAGTATAAACAATAAGTAGAGGGATTTTGCATGTGGGAGAATTTCACAGGTTCTTTGTGACACCATACCATTCCATATAAGGGACTTGAGCGCCCATGGATTTTGGTATCTGCAATGGGTCCTGAAACCAGTGTCCCATGGGTACTGAGGGACAGTTGTACACACACACACACACACACACACACTGAAAAGAAAGCTACTCTAACATACTCAACCCAAAGACACTGAGTATAAAGCTCTTGGCAGATAGTTACCTGGCACATGGCAAGTTGGACGCGCACCCTGGCCTTCGCTGTGTTACTGCCAGTAATCACACAGTAACTCAGCTCCTGTGTCCGGGAGCCAATAGCCAACATTCTGGGGCCAAGCCCTGTTGACTGTTAAAATGTGCAGGGACCTGTCCCCTTGCTGTCTGGAATGAAGTGTGACCATAATTAACCAGAAGCACAGTAATCTTTTGACCTCCCCAAAGCAGCACCCTTGCAGCCCAAGCTCTTTGGAAATGTGACAATGATAACTCCTCAGAGAGCTGCTGCCCAGGTTGGTGCCAGCCCCACCAGGCCGGAGGAGCCATGCCTGTTGGCCAGAGAAACACCAAGGAAAGCCACAGGACACTCCGAGGGCCAGAGCCCAAGCTGGGGCGACCTGAGGTGTTTCAGTGACTGGAGGGCCACGTCCAGTAATTCACACAGCTTTGAATGCTGTGATTTTCTTCATTTCACTTTTTAAAAGAACAGGAAGTATAATAAATGCAAACAGGAGTTTTAACATCTGGTTACATTGGGCTCGAAAGCACTTGAGGGTGCATTTGGAGGCATAAGAGGAATTTCTGAAACTCCACTCCGGGGCCTTCTCCAGGCTCTGGTAAATTCGCATCTCCAGGGCTGCAGCCCGGGGCGCTGTGTGTTTGTAAAAGCCTCTTGGTGTGTCTGAGGTAAAGCCTGAGTAAAGAGCCACTACTTGAGAGTGGGGTCATTATTATGATGACTATTCATTGGCCAAGGAATATGCTAGGAATTTGTGTCATACATCTGGACATAATGCTTTTCTAAAAATGAGACACCCCTCTTTAAAACAAAATAAAAAACAAAGCATAAAAATGGGACGTTTGCTAAACTCCCCATCCTAACCCATTGCTGGAACCCTGCATCTGATGAGCACAGCCTGCCTGTGACTGTGTTCATGTGCGTGCACGTTTGGGACTGGTCCTGTGCTCAGCCTGCGGAGCCGCCTGTCACCGTCCCACAGTGCCCTGGCCGGGCCTCTGCGCTCCACAGTGCTGCTGCTCTGCTGCGCTCTGCAGTTATATCAAGAAGAGCAGAAACACAACTGGGCGAGACCTCCTGCATTCACGGGCTTTTTAAATCATAGATTCAGCCCTCCGATGCAGAAGCTAAGAAAACCAGACCTTTAAAGACAAGAAGTGTTCTAGGTTAGTGCAGGTTATAAATGGGTTTGTTGCAAAGGTCTTGGAAGCCTCAGGTCCTCGTGGTTAGTTTTACCCAAGGAAATGGGAAGTGTCTAAGCAAGGCTCGGGAACAGTGGAAAATCATAAAGCTGAAGCGTCTGGAGCCCTGTCCTGTAGAAAATCTGTGGAAAATGAGGCTGAGCTGCCTTGCAAGCAATGCCTGAGACTGTGTCGTGGGCT